>KL256507.1:0-92864 GCA_000699545.1 Podiceps cristatus | reverse complement strand
TGTTGATGACAAAAGGATGGGTAAGTGAACTTTTCTTGTTTGTTTGTTAGCAGAGCTGCAGCTGCATGGTATATTTTTCAGTTGGATTGTTAGCTGTTCAAGAGGGGGAAACAGTCTAACCAGCAGCAGTGCATTCCTTTGCCAGGTGACTCACTGGACTTGCGATTGTATTTTTAGATCATGTATACCCCCCCCCCCCCCCCACACCCACCACCCCCCACACACACACACACACACTCCCCGCACACACACACCTTTCCTCCTGCAGTGGTTTATATGTAATTAATCTGTAAATGCATGTACCCAGTTAAGGACTGTTGAGAGTACGTTCGCTGTCTGTGCAACCCACCCACACACCTGCACGCGTATAGATAAGTACATGTATGCATGAGGCACGCTTGCACAAAATTTCTTCTGGATTTACATTCATATTCGATGAGCCTGTAGTGGTATTATTCAGACTGCCAGAAAGGACTGTTAACACTTTGCAGTATGGGGGAAGCAAAGGGGAGGGGGTGATTTTGTAGTATAGGTGGTTTTGAAAAGGCTTGTTTGGTCTTTGGAAAGATACCCCTAAGATTGCTGCTAGATTTCCAGCAATCATTTGCCAGTCTTATTTTTTCAAGTGTGACAGGTTTATTTCCCTCCCTCCTTCCCCCCAACCCCCAAGTCTATAACAGCCAGAACATATTTCTAGCTGGCTGCTGCTGGCACATAGGCAGTAGCAAAAGATGAGGGTTTAAATTAAAAATCTAACCATTAAAGTGAAAAGCAGAGGCACATAGTCAGGGGAATTTTAGATTAGGAATTATTTTGCAGATTGCCCCTTGGTTTAAAATTGGATTAACTGCAGCACAGGGTTGGTTTTGTGTGTGTGGCAAATAATAAAGTAATTACTTATCGAGGAGATACCAGCCCTTAAAATATTTCCTGTTGGAAGAATGCATTTTAAATCTTAGCAAGATTGCAAGTCTGGACAGAGGCACCAGTCCTAAAATTATTACAGGCTAAGGAAAGCATGCGTATGTATGTTGGGTTTTCTGACATCCCCTCTGTCTCCTTTCATAATTATTCAAAGAATGTGGAAGATGTGCCTGTCCTCACGTAACTGCATCAGTACTGTATGATAAATCTGACATCTTAAATGCTAAATCTTAAAATCACTAGAGCTGTGGAAGAGAGAGGGGAGTTGAAATAGAAATAGACCCCTTTAAAGTTTGTGTTTTGCTGCTCTAAGGCAGTGTTTGTAAGTAAGTATTTGTTTGTATATTTTCATAGAGTATATAATGTATATACAAAATAATAAATGCTTAGGTATTCACAGCTACTTGTAGATAACTTTAAATGAATGTGTGTTAAGACTGTGATTCATTTGAAAGAAATACATTTTCTACCATTATCTTGGTCTTGGGGTCCCATACTAGTATTATAAGGTATACTTCTCTGTATGGTTGAACTTTGTTTCTGTGCATCTATTTATGTATTTTAGGTACAAAAAAATAAGGAGTAAGCCTACTAAAGCTACTCTTAAAACCAAATCACTTGGTGCAAAAAGTAAAGCCTTAGTGTCTAATTTTACAATACGTAGACATTTTAAAGATGGATCAAACTTTATGATCTAACTTTCTGCAGTAATTTTGAAGGAATTGGACTTGCAATTGCTTTTATTAAGGAACACGTTTAGCAGCACGTAAATACCAGCAGCTTTGGCTCATTTCCTTTCCAGCACTATGGAGCGTTCAGCACAGTGACTTGACAAATATGTTTATTGTTAAAACCTCAGCATCTAGCGATAAGGATATACCAGCTACATTGAGAGATGATGTAAAGGAGAAAAGCAAGTAGAGAACAGGCTCTTGGTCCTTCTAAGGGATCATAAATCACACAAAAGTAATTGAATAACAAGAGTAGTACTGGTCATGGTGCGGGTGTGAGAGGTGGCAAGCCAGAAACTCAAAGGACAGGAATTTGCACAACAAAAAGTGCAAGGCAGCAGGCAAACAGGTTGTCTTCAAAATCCACTGCTTCACTAATGCTTTATTAGAAACCCCATTGACGTTAGTAATCTGTTGGCGATTTATTTTAATAGCTTTACAATGCACATTTGTTTTCTTTTTAATATTGTAGGTTTCCATTTAATTAAGCAGCTGAGAGGCATGAGTGTGGTGTTAGTGCTGCTTCCTACAGTGCTGTTTGTTATGCTTGCGGGGGCTCAGCGAGCTTGCCCCAAGAACTGCAGATGCGATGGCAAGATTGTGTACTGTGAATCTCATGCGTTCAGAGACATCCCTCAGAATATTTCTGGAGGGTCTCAAGGCTTATCGTTACGGTACAACAGCATTCAGAAGCTTAAATCAAATCAGTTTGCGGGCCTGAATCAGCTCATATGGCTTTATCTTGACCATAATTACATCAGCTCTGTGGATGAGGATGCATTTCAGGGGATCCGCAGGCTGAAGGAATTAATTCTAAGCTCCAACAAAATTACCCATCTGCACAACAAAACGTTTCACCCAGTCCCCAACCTCCGCAATCTGGACCTCTCTTACAACAAGTTGCAGGTGTTGCAGTCTGAGCAGTTCAAGGGCCTTCGTAAACTCTTGATCTTGCATTTGCGGTCTAACTCGCTGAAAACTGTGCCAATCCGAGTTTTCCAAGACTGCCGAAACCTTGACTTTCTGGATTTGGGCTACAACCGCCTGCGGAGCTTATCTCGTAATGCTTTCGCTGGCCTTTTGAAGTTGACAGAGCTCCACTTGGAGCACAACCAGTTTTCTAAGATCAATTTTGCCCACTTTCCACGCCTCTTCAACCTTCGCTCGATTTATTTGCAGTGGAATAGGATCCGGTCTATTAGCCAAGGGTTAACGTGGACTTGGAGTTCCTTGCACAACTTGGATTTATCAGGAAATGACATTACAGGGGTAGAGCCTGGGACCTTCCAGTGCCTCCCCAACCTGCAAAAACTGAACCTGGATTCCAACAAACTTACCAACATCTCTCAGGAGACCGTTAATACATGGATCTCGCTGATCTCTATCACTCTGTCCGGAAATATGTGGGAATGTACTCGAAGCATTTGCCCTCTGTTTACTTGGCTTAAGAATTTTAAGGGAAATAAAGAAAGCACTATGATATGTGCAGGCCCTAAACATATCCAGGGTGAAAAAGTGAGTGATGCTGTGGAAACATATAATATCTGTGCTGAAATCCAGGTGGTGGTTACTGAAAGATCATACCAGCCACCCAAAACCCCCCAAAGACCTGTCTTCATTCCTAAACCTACCATTTCCAAACTTGAAAGCGGTCAGCCAACATCTGTTCTGCCGAGCCCTTCTGCAGACCTCCCAACGCCTGGAGTAGAACCAGAGTATGAGCATGTTTCCTTTCACAAAATAATCGCTGGGAGCGTGGCCCTCTTTCTTTCTGTGGCCATGATTTTGTTGGTTATCTACGTGTCATGGAAGCGCTACCCAGCCAGCATGAAACAGCTCCAGCAGCACTCTCTCATGAAGAGGCGCAGGAAAAAGGCCCGAGAGTCTGAAAGGCAAATGAACTCCCCTTTACAGGAGTATTACGTGGACTACAAGCCAACAAACTCTGAGACCATGGATGTATCGGTTAATGGATCTGGGCCCTGCACATATACCATCTCTGGCTCCAGGGAATGTGAGGTATGAACCATGATCCTCCTAAAACCATTTCAGCTGCTGGGAAGGAGAGGTAAATGTTTGAAGCTCTTGAGGTGTCTCTAAACACTAGAAAGATGAATGAGATTTTTTTTTTGCTTTTGGATTTGCTCAATATGAAAGGTCATCTCATTAAATAACAGTCAGGGAAGTGACAGTGAATATTTTTAATAATTCAGACTTGTTTACCTTATCTATTTTTTAAATAACTATGATAAAGGGATCCAGAGTGTTATTCTCCTCCTGTTCGCACCCATTTTATTAGCAGTGGCTTCAAGAGAGTCCCATTTTGAATGTATTGGTAGAAACAGAAAAATCTAAGAAAGTTTTCTGCTTTAAAAAATAAATATGGAAACCTCTTTACTCCAGGGCCCATGTCAAATCTTGAGGGGTTTATGGCCTGTTTAAAGATAATGCCAAAGAATTTCTGTGTTTTCTGTCCGGTTCATGAGTAAACCAGGGGACTACAGGACTACAGCGCAACCTTAGAATTAGGTACTCATATGTTTTCCTGGAGAAGCAGAACGTAGAAAGTGCCTTATTAGCTCTTTGAACTTGACCCTTGTCAAGGCCCCAAGTCAAACAGTACATTTGCAAATATCTGGGTTGGGAGAAGGGGCTTCTTGGGGTTTTTGAATTTCATTTTAGTGATCAGTGAAGGCATAGTTTGAGAGACAACTCTACTGGAGTTAATAGTTTCCCACATTTAAGGCTGTGTTATGACTTTGACTCAGCAACGTGGCAAATACAAATAGGAAAAGCTCTCAGTGCTTCTGTTGTTCAGCTTTGGCAAGAAAATAGCGTATTTTTTCATTGCTGTATTGTCAATGACAATTAATGTGTATGTAAGAAATGTTTTCACTTGTGAATGCCATTGCTTATTTATACCTGGTAAGGAGCATTTCCACAATTACGTTTCAGTACTTGTTATTTAATCCTGCGCGTGATGTGGTATTAGGGGACCATGGGTCATTTTGCTTCCTTGGTCGTGGACACCCTACCCAGGAGTGCTTAATGTGCCCGTTGAGATTTATTCATACCCATTTATGCCAATTGGTGTGATTATAGTAAATTTTGACCAATGTCTTTGGCAGCCAGGTAGTATGAAAGCTGTGTTAAGATGAGCAGCGTTGAGCAGGCTGCAGGTTTTTTTTAAAGTTTCCACTTTCTGACAATAGGGCATCTTTAAGACATTTCTATTTGGCACCTGAAATCCCTAGCTGATTTTGGATCATGGAGCTAAGGGGTGGGAGGCCAGCAAAAAAGTGGAGGGCAGAGGGGGGGGGGGGGGGGGGGGAAGTATATGCTTTAGGGTTGCTTTCTCTGGAGCAGTGTTGACTTAAAAAAAGAAAACCACCTGTCATGCCCTTGTCATTTCTACCAGTATCATGTGAGTGAAGGTGTGGGGATTTTTTCCTTTTAGCAGCACAAGTAAGTGATGCTAACAAAGTTACTTTGAATTTTCACTGGCTGTCACGAGGACTATTAATTTGACCTGAAAGGCGCTCTCCTCTTCATGCTCAAGTTTAGCACCACTGAAGTTTCATTAGCTTGAATAATACGCTGTTTAATTTACACCCAGATGATACGGAAGACAGCTGAATCTGCACGCCATGACTGAAAGTCCATGTAATGAAACCATAATCTGTAACGGAATTTGGATCATGGTTGTCGCGCACAGAAGATAGGGAATATGTGATGTTGTTTGGGAGACTGAAATTCTGATAATTTGGATTATGGCAGATGAATAAAAAGTTGAAGAGCCCTACTAGGTCTAGTAATAGAGGTTAATGTGACATAATTGCTTCATGGTGATGTCAATTGTTACACACAGCATTAGACACAAGGGGACCCCAGTTCGCCTGCTTTGCAGGTGCTGTCGCAGTACCAGAACAATTTTATTTCACTACTTTGTTCAGGTGAAGTTAAGCTGATGCACAACTTCGCAGAACTCAAGCTGTTTATCATGTTGTCTGTGGGATTCTTAGTTATGGTGTAAATCAGTAAGACTGTACTGAACATGATAGTGCTGTCCCAGGCTGCAAGTGGTAGAAAGGACGCTCTGGATTTGCGTGGTGATTTAGTAAGCATTGCCTGTTAGTACAGAAGACTTCAGGAGGCAGAGAACGGCAGCTCATTGGAGGCACATGTAGCAACCATAAGCCCCCACTGAAATACTATCTTCAGCTTGGATTTAACATTCTTTGTCTCCATAGCTACAAGGTTCCACTTGTAAAAGGATAGATATGCACTGTACAGTACTTAAAATGGGTAAGGAAGAAAAATCCTTGTGGTATCTTCAGCAGTGGAAAGGTTTATGTTTGGGGATTAAAAAAAAAAGAAAATGGAATATCTCATTATTCACTCATTTACTCAGAGGCACGTACTTGTGGGAAACTATTCTTTTCTACAAGTGAGATGTAGCTCAGGCCCATTGTCCTGTTGATCTGAGTTGCCCATTCGCTGTGCTCAGACTGAGGTTTCTCCCAGGAAAGGACCACCTGGAGGGGAGAAAAAGTGGTTATCACAGTGAAGGCAGGCGAGCTTTCAGAATTCATTGCTTATGACTTTATTGATTTTACATTTTTAGTTATATTTTCCAAATTATTGTGTGCTTTCAGATGTCTACCCCCACACATGCCTGTGAACAGCTAAACTGTCCAAAAATTGTGTCTTTCAGGAAAGAAGGAATGGCTTAGTTGCATTTTAACCTGGGCAAGATGCCTGAGCCTGCTCTCTTGCTGGTAGTTGGGTGATAATGAATGGTTTCGGAGGTGGCCTAAGGTCATGGAGTGTGCCTATTAGTTCACAGTGATGATTTTGTTTTTAGAAGTATCTAGCTCATCTCATCCATAAACCACTTGTTTTCCATAGCAGAACTGGCCTTGAAATAACATGCTTAGGTATTTATGCAGATTCTTTATTTCACCGCAGCTACGCAGGTGAGCAGGGGCGGTGTTTGTTGTTGCTTGACACTCAGTGAGATTTCTAGCATATCAGCTATCTAGCATATCTCGTAGGCAACGCAGGTGTACGCGAGCTGCCCCGCATCCGGTCCTTGCACTGCAAGGAGGGTTGTTGCAGGTATGGTTTGTGTGCCTGTTTGTCAAGTCCATGCTTCATGAAGTATTTCTTGTACTGCAGAGGGAGAGCCAAAGTCGTGCTTGCTGTAAATGGGAGCAACTCTCTTGGCATCGGTGGGATTATACTCACTGACACCTGGCCTATGGTATTCTATTTAGTCTATTGGCAAGGGTTTCTAAAATAACTGGATGCTTATGATTTTGGCTCCCACCATCCAGTTAGCAGACTGCTGCTATCTCATTTTGGTATTTGCTTTGTGCATGTGCATATTATTCCCGCTCTGTTTCATATTTATTTGTACATTTGCTGAAGATCTGGGAGCCATAAAAAGCAATTTCATAAAGCAAGCTGTACTGTTATGTATTTCATATGTATAACACACAAAATATCTGTATATAGCACACTATGAAGGTATATGGGGAGAAGGATCATTGCTACAAAAATGTTTCCTTCTTTCTACTGGAAGGTTATTCATCTCCCGTTTCTCAGGCTGACAGTTACAAACCAAAAAACAACCAACCAAACAAGTGAACATCTTTTCTGTGTTAACTGAGCCCAGTTGATGTGAAGCCCTTTGAGAGACGATTGACACAGACCCTGTGAGGTTACGTTTTACACTTTCACTTCTCCGTGCCTAACCATACCTCAGCGCCTGACAAACAAGGCCACCTGTTCCCATACAAGTACATCTCTGCTGTGATGCTCCTGTGCTTTCCATTGGAGTGAAAACCAGGGCGGTTGTCACTTGTATTCGTACATGCTAAATCGGTCACACAAAATTACTTTCGCTTTGAATTCTGCTTCCTCCCTTCTTGCTAGTGGGGAGAAATAGGTTGATAAAGGAATGCAACATATGTGGGTTGGTGGGCTGCTGTTGACCTCCTCCTTTTGAGCCTAATTTAAAAAGAAATGTTGACATGCCACTGTTGTTTATTATTTATTTATTAAATATCATTATGTGTTGTTTTGATCAAGAAGCAAAAAGGGAAAAACAAAATCAGTTCCATTGCCCAGATACTGCTTAGTCTGAGATTCCATTCTGCGAGGGTGTTCACAGTTCTGTAACTCAGCTTTGGGAGGGCTACCCAGGGGCGAAGCAGGAGCTTATGGGGTATTGCGACCTTGTGAGCGAAACCACTCAATGATTTGGCAGATTTTTTTTTTTTTCTTTTTAAAGAACAGAGGTATACGTTGGTTGTGGTTTAGGGGAGTGCAAAAGGAAGGTGATTCCACAGGTAGTGCATTACAAAGAGAAGAATATGGGAGGTGAGGAGTATGGGAAGCAGTACTTGTTAATTAGATAGCCTGCTGTCATCATTTTAGGGTCAAAGTGGTGTGGTTGTCTTTCCAGTGGCTCTGTTTTGGAACACTGTTGGATGGTCATTGCTATTTTAGCTTTCTGTATCCTTCTGTGCTATGGCTCCTCTTCTGCCTCTCTCTCTCCACATCTCTGTGGTTATAGATGGACCTTCAATTCTTGCTTGAGTTGTAAACTGAAGGGTGAATCAATCTAAGGAAACTGTCATAAGCTCTATGTTTGTATTGGGAGAGTAAGCAAAGGCTAAGCTGATAGCGCTTTTCTTCAGTGCAGTGGATCTGGAAGAAATGTGTCAGAAGTGGCTCAGAGGTGAAATATTTTAGGCACGGGGCCAGTGAGAGGTTTGAGTAGAACATAAATTTTAGAAATGTCTTCAGGATTAGGACCAAAGGTAGAAATTTGGGTTTGTTACCATTCAGAGCCTTTGTTAGCATTGTGTACTTGTTGTTGCAAGTATAATTTCACTATACAGAAAGCGCTATAGAAGTGCTAGCGATGTAGCAATAAATGTAGGGGGCAGATTTTCCTGGGCTCAGCACTTGGAAAGTGTGAGATTTGCCAAAGATATTGCCGAAATGACTGGCCATATTTCCGGAAGAACTCATCCAGCTGTGCATCAGCAGCAATTGAGACACTGGCTGTAAATTTGAAAAGGGAGCTGCAGCAGGATGCTGAACACTTCTGAAAGTCTTACTCAGTCCTTGTTCAGGTGCCTGGGTGAGAGATTAGCTGGTCTAAAATTTGGTCTTGCAATAGAGGTGCCGCTGAGACCTGAGGAGAGATTTGCTCTGAGATAATGCAGATAACTCGTGGCAAAGGAAGAAGCTGAACCCGCATCTCCTGGATTTTCACTTAAGCTTGGGAACTTTGATAACCACATTTCAGACATTACGTTTGCTCCGCTGGGTCCTGTCCAGAGGCTGACAGTTAATTGACAGAACTCTGAACTTGCACTGAGGATTCATAGTCTTAAACACAACGCCCGGCCGGGAGGGTAACTGAGGGACCATCATCCTCCCTGCCCTCTCATCACCTCTTTTCCTACTTCCCCTAATTTTACCACTTTCTAGAATCGTCATAGTTTGAGTTATGCAGAGTGAGGGCTGCTCGAATGGAGAGGATGCTGCATTGTAAAAGCTTTGTGCAGAGAAGAAAATACTTGTATTCCTATTATAACCGTTGCTCAGGCCCTACGAAGGATTCCTGCGTTGCTGGAACTGTGACAGATGTAGTTTGCCCTTTCCATCTCTGTTTTTCTTTCTCTCCTTCTTCTGTTTTTGCTTAAACTCTGTGATGTGCTGCCAGTATTTTAAGGAGGAGAAAAAAAATCAGGTTTAGTCCATTATGTAGCTCATGCTAGGAGTGAGAACACTATTAGAAATAGCAGAGAAATCCGTTGAACCCATTCATTTGGATTTTTTTCCTTTTTAAACACACACACACACAAAAAAAAAAAAAAAAAACCAACCCAAAAAAACCCCACAACACTCTGAGAGGTGCAAACAATCTTATTAGTAAGTATCCTGCTGCTGGAAATGTTCCTCAAAACTCTCCTCCAGAATAATAGCATTGACCTGATTCTTGATGTTAAGACTGTTACCTAAACTGCCCAGGCTGTTAGAGCGTAGAGCTGTCTGAGCTGGTCGGGGGCTGGCAATAACGGGAGCTGCATATGTGCTGGTTTATGCTGCGTCTTGCCAGCGATGCCACTAGACAGATACTCCTTTTGGCAGACAATCTGCCCCTGCTAGAAGAGACCTACAGGCTTCAAAGCCTTTGGGACTACGGTTCAGGTATCAGCTATGCAGGTGCAGGAGTGTGCAGCCCTCTATCACACTATCCATGTTGTAAACATTCTGACATGAAAAATTCCTGTGTGATTTGTGTTTATAGCGCTACTAACATCCCGGTATTTGGTCATTTCAAGCCAGGTATTTTAGGACTGAACACAGATGGGCTGCAGCAGTAAACATTTTTGACACTAATCAGCTTTTATCACATCTGCTTGTGTAGCCGAATAATCTTGGATTGCTTGTAGATCTCTCCATCTACACAAAAAGATGCCTGATCAATTCTGAGGGATTTCCTGGGAGTTGTCATCTCTGTTCCTAGCTGCGAAATTCCAGCTTTGTTAGAAGCCAGGGTATTTGGTGAAGGGACAGCGTGAGAGGGTGTTACTTTATGGGAATATTGGCTTTTTGGCCTAATTAATGTGTTTTGCCTTTGCCTTTTTGAGTCACAAGGAAATAGAAAGCTGTTCCTGGTAGATATATCAGTCATACTGTTGTCATGGGCACTTGAGTGGGAATTGTTCCACCTGCAAGAATGGGGAAGGCAAGAAAGGCCAGAAAATGCTGCTTGTTTATAATCTCTCACCATCTGGGGTATATTCTAGCTACAGCAAAATCTCCAAAGCTGTTTCTTAGTTCATGTGTAAATTGATACATGAAAGCCACTTAAAAAAATATTTTTGTGGTTCTTTAGGTACATTTAAATATAATTAGGTAGGACATGAGAAGAGCATGAATGCTTGCAAGTCAGTCTTTCCTAAAAGCTTTGTGGTCCAAGGCTGTGTCTGTCAGCAGGCAACTTCCTACAGAAAACGACAGGACTTTGCAGGGATGCTTAAACTTCTTTGTGTTCTATCTTTTATGAGACAAAAAACCAAGGACTTTTTATCTGAAGGTCTCAAAACTCATCAGGTAAGTAACATTATCCTAATTTTCACTTACTCTGTTGCGTAGATTGCAATCTTACTCAACAGCTCTTTGCTATGAAAGTAACCAGTTTGCTTATGCTCAATGGTGGACCATTGGTGGTGTGTGCTTATATGGGTATGTGTTTCCTTTATGTGAAGACCTAATTGGGGAAGACTGACCTTAATCTTGAATTTGAAACTCACTCCTGGGCTTCAGGTCAAAGAAAAACCTTTTTGCACTGAGTATAAGCTTCATGTTCTCCACAGGAAGGTCAGTCTCACTCTTAGAGCCTTGCACTCTCATACACCATAATTTTTTTCCCAGACTTTTCCAATGCATAGAGCGTCTTTGATGAATAGACTTGAGTTGTGTGGTTTTGCTCATTTTCAAACTCAATTCTCATATTAAAAATCAGCTTCTCCCTCTGTGTGATGGCCTCTGAAACCCCAGATGATTCTTCACTGCTCTCATCTTTCACTAACACATCCATTTGGATTATCTTTGTGCTGTGATGGATGCTTTAAAAGGAACCAACAAGGCCATCAAATTCTTGCCCTAGTTCAAGTAGCATTTGTTAATGTTCTAAATCATCTTGGGCCTGAAATGTGCTACTTCTTAAATTTAGAACGATGTGATTGCCTGAAGCCTCTCCATGTGTTAATTAAATCATCATAATTGTGGTTTCTTGAGACTGACAGGTTATAAATAGCTTTTCTTCCCCCCTCCTGCAGTAATTTGGTATGAATGACAGGCAAAACAGCTATTGTTTAAACTGTACATCTGACACCATCCTTCCCATTCAGACTCCATTTCTCTACTATTATTTGATTGTCCTGAAATAATCGCCAGTGTCATTCTTAAAGGCTAGTTAATTACCATGTACTTCTCACATTATGTGAAGATGAGAGAAATGATTTTTCTGGGTCATCATTATCCATTTATTGTAACAGAATGTGTATTTAGGAGTACTGAAGGTCAGGGCAGACATTCAGTCTCTGTGTGGACACAGACACATGCACAAACATATGTCAGAACACACAGAACAAGTCCTAAGACTAATACATTTTAGTAATAATTTTATTTCCATCTATGATGACATGCCTCATCCAAGGTTTTGTGGAAATAGAAGCCTCAGTGTTCCCAACATCGTTTTCCTCTGCCGCTCCCATGTGGTAGGCCTTCACCTGGGAAGGTGTATCATTGCTGTGCTGTAACTGTCAAGGGCAGAACAAATTAATAAGATGACACATTGGAAACAAACTCTGATTACAGTTCTTTTCATTCTTGGTACCGAGAAGGAAAAAAATGCTACAAATGCTGCAGTTGACCAAGAATTTGTACAAAGCTCTCTGCTCGACTTTTGATCTTCCCTAGCTTCAGAGCAGCTCTGCTCCATGTGTGTGAGAATGAGGTAGAAATGATGTTAGTGGGAATGTCCTCAGGCTTGCATTATGCATAATCCCATTAGGCAATTATGGACTGCTCCCCTTCTATGTAGGCCTGCGTGCTGTTTACAGCTCTAATTTGTGGAAGAACCTAAGGCTAGATCTTAGTCTGCTACTGTGGATCATCCTTACTCTTCCAATTATACAAAGAAACCGTACCACTTTCTTGAACTCTTGAGTATAAAGATGCATCATGCTGACTGGCATAATTCAGAGTTAAAAGATTCAAGAATATATAGGAGGGAGCTGCTATGCAGGAAGCTCAACCTTTCTTTCCAAGACTTGAATTCCAGTTCTTCCTTGTGAATTTGGAAAGCAAAGTGATCCACCAGTCAGCTGTGCTTGGGGGCCACAAGATTTAGGAACCGTTCTAAACTCTGCTGTTAATTTATCGTGCGAGCTGGAAGAGATCGTTTCATTGCAAACTGTCAGGCTGTCAAAAGAAAAAAGGAAATCAAGGTCATGTTGACTTCCATTAGAATTTGAGCATTGAAACCAATCCTTCAATCTTTGAAATTTTCTCCTGTTGTCATGTAGTCTTTGCCCTCCCATCTGCTTACACCGAGGGTCAGCGGGGGAGGACTGCCTTTCACTCTCCTCCTGCCTGGTGGCTAACAGAACAGGGTTGGGGCTTTAGCTACTGCTTTAACATGAAAGAAAAAAAGTATCGTCTTGAGCCTTAAGGGACTCCTAGGGAGTCTGTTTTGTTCCCAGCATAAAAGCCAGTCTGAAGTGGTCTGCTTTGTCTTGGTGTGGCATTAGCACAGGCCTGTTTAGTTCTTTTAGAATGTCTATCCTGTATTCAGCTACAAAAGAGACTGACTTACAGCCACTCAGGTGCTCCCTTGTCCCAGCAGTTTTCTGCTCACAGGGAAATGGCATGATTTTAATGTAAATTTCTGATCCACTTCTTTCCCCACCATTATCATTTTCTTTCCCAGAGCCTCCAAATCATATGTTAAGCTTGTGGTTTAAAAAGCCACATCAAGGTCACATGCTAAGTAATATGGAGAAATGAGGGCAGTTTGTGTGTTTTTTTGCAGTTGGAACACAAATTGTACAAATCAAAAAAGGAAGTGACCCACTGGTGATTTTAAATTATTAGAAATCTTTATTTGAAAACAAAATCTATGGGTATTTTGCTACCTTTTTTTTTGTTGAATACATTAAGAGTCTGAGTGTGCACAAAGCTTCAACAACCGAGGAACCGATTAACCTTTTTCTATTTATGATTAGCTCCCAAACATTTATTATATTAGCTTTTGAGAACAAGGTCTGGATTACTTTGTTTTTCTGTGATGGACAAGAGACTAGAATTAACATGGCTTCAGTGAGTTTTCCGCATAGGTTGTGAGTAGAAGGTAGGCATAACATTTGTGTTTCACTACCTCTCGTGTCTAATGAAGACTGGAGGGGGGATATTTTATCCTGATAGACGTAAAAAATTTAAGTGGAGGAGAAGCAGTTAGCCATCTGCTTTGCCTTTTTGTATGTCAGGGGCCACAAAACTTCACAAAGTTACACTATTTATAAAACCAACAGTTTATTTTGGCTAAAAAGTGCCTCCAGAGAGTCACTTGAGGACTTAGAGAGAAAACACCACTTCTCTGATCATTTGTTCCAAAGGTTAATCACCTTCACAGTGAAAAAGAACTTGTCCAGCTGTTTAAATCATTCCTTTCCCCACGGTGAGGTTAAGGTAATCTGAGAGGACGGCGTATCTGAGATTTAATGTGTGGCTGAGGGTATCTGTGTACGTTACCCAGCTCAGTGAAGAGCAGTTACAAACAAAACCATGGAAAATCATGTGGAAGCTTGCATGCTGAAATAGGCCCACTCCAAGCTTTCAATAAAATTATGTGTTAATTGAATCATTATCAGAAAATACATATTTATCCAAGGTGCTGAAGTAAGGACGTTTCAGCCCATCTCTCCTCCTCCTGTTCCCTTTACCCTGTTTCTGAGTAGGTCTCCAGCTGCTGATCTCCAACTCCTGGTCCTGCCTTGCTCTGTGTCGGAGTTAGCCGTGGTCGTTCCTGCAGGGACTCGCTATTCCCTAGAGCTAGAGGAGAAAAACGGAGAGCTCTTAGGAGCTGGACTGAAGTCTGTAACAAGCTCCACATTTATTTCAGTGGAACAATGATAGCAGTCTCAAGGTAATGGCTTTGAAAATGCTGGTAGTTTATCATACTACAAAATACCACTTCAGACACGTCACTAGGGCCAGTGTAATATATATTTGCATTAACTTGGGAGTCACCAGAAAACTTGTGTATGCAAAAGTCACTGTTGGTAAACAAAGCTCAAGTGTGGTAGGTTGTTGGCCTCAGCCACGTGGAATTTTATGGGTTTGGTTTTGATGAAGTGCTACAATGGGGATATGATGGGTAGTGATCTGTTCAGTTAGCTCTGTACCCATAAGAAAACAGGCCCTTGAAGGACAGGTATTATTCTAGAAGAAGTATATTCAAGAGCTTCTGTAAATACAGGATTTTGGTAACTGAGCTAAGGAAAAAATGAAGGCGTTTGTCAAAAAGCCCAGGTCTGTCTTGTTCTGCAGAATTAACAAATGTTCCAGTTATAGGTAATTAATTAAAAGTCATTGATGAGTCCAGGAATTGTACCAGTTTTATTTCTCCCATTAATTTGACATGATTAACTGCTCAAGATGGATTCAAAGTTGATGGCAGAAGAGTGTGGTAATATACACAACACTTCTGGAGCCAGCTCAGCTCTCAGTTACTCCAGCAGTCAAGAATAACTGAAATGCCGTGCCAGGATCCAGCTCCATTTAAAACCATCTTGTCGTACTTTTCCTGAGCTGCTTCTGTGCCCAGATCTCTCTCCCTGTCTCAGTTCATCACACTGTTCTCTCCTTAACGCACGCGTCCTTCCACCTTCTACTGAGCTCTCAGCATCGCCTAAATCATATCTTAAAGACTGGGTGATACTTCTCACAGTGGTATTTTTCTGTGTTGATTTGGAAAGTCAGATTTAGCACCCAGCTTGGGTGTCTTTTAACCTGTTTTATTGTTTACAGTTGCTGTAATCTTCATAGGATTTCCTGTTACTTTGTTTGTTAACCATTGCTCTACTTTTGAAGAGCTACAGATGAAGAATTTGCATGACATATCAGATATTTACGTACATATCCTTGGGATTATATGCATCTGAGTGGATATATTATACTTAATGTATTAATTCTTAGGCACTTTTGTTGTTTGGTTATTTTTGTTTGTTGGGTTTTTTTTCCTTTTTCTTGTGTGCAACTCCCACACTGTTTCTGAAACAATTGATCACAATGTCGTATCATTTTAAAAACTGGCAGGTTGAGGGAAGAGTGGCGGTTGCCATCTTTTGGAATCAGATGACAGAGATGCTGTTCATGCCCGCCCTTCATCAGCCGGCACAGAGCCGGTGGGCGTACTGGAGCAACGCTACGCTGGGTGTCTCTCCTATAGATCACCCGCTCGTTTGGGTCAGTTGTGGGGTGTGCACGCAGTTTTTGAGCCCAGGCCTGTTTGCTGGGAAGCCTATAATTAAAATGGATCCCCGTGGTGCAAGTTTCCTGACGGTGTAAATCACAATCAAGTAATTGGGCCTCGCGACAGCCGAATGCAGTGGAGGGGCTGCAGGGAGAGGGGTGGGGGAGGTCAGCAGGTAAACACTGAGCTGATTTCCTGTGCTCTCCCTCACTACCCAAGCGTTGCAAGGGAAGAGAGTGTTAGTCCCTTTTTCTCTGTACAACAGGTGAGACCCTGAATTTGCTCGTACTGGATTTTGTTCAGCCTTTGCCCCTGGACTGCTGATTACTTTGGGGCGTACGCGTTCAGGTCCCCTGTGCTTATCTTTTTCCATCTCTAAAATGAGATGAATAAGGCTTGTGTTCTGTTCCTAGGTGCTTGCAGATCTGCATAAAAGTTGAGAATTGCATTTCAAGTTTTATTTTCTTAAATTTTCATCATGACTTTAATTGCAGATGGTAACCTGGACAGTAGAGCTCGGAGAAAATTATCGCAGGAAAACAAAATGCAGTTTTTTGAACATCTTTTTTCCAGAAATATCTTGGGTTTTTAATGTCCTCATTATATTTTGAACCTGCAAAATTGAAGGTATTTGTTTTCAGGGGGGAAAAAAAACCAGCCAGCCATATCCCTAACCCAAGAATTTTTTTTTTTTTTTTAAGTACTTATCTCTAAAGTTTTAACATGAATAGATGTTTCCTATGGATGCTTTCTGAATAGAAAATGCTTTTCTCAAAAAAAAAAAAAAAAATGGTGACAGTTTTAGTTTGGCTGCTAAAGGTAGGAGTTAAATATGCTGACTTCTTTCCCCCTCCTTTCATTACAGCAGTAGTTTGAATCCCTGTTCATGGTCAAGGTCCTACTTTGTGAGGTATCTTACAGACATAGAACACTACTATAAAATAAATCCTTACCTGAAAGGGCTTACAATCTACCTTTTAGTTTAACAGCATGTTAGATCATCACTAAGCAGAAATACCAAGAACTGAAAGGAAAAAATATTATTCCCTTTGAAAATGTGTCAGGTGAAAAAATGGATATTATTTCTCTTCATTCCTAGCAAGTGTTAACTCCCTTCAGCTGGCGATTCACAGAACAGTTTTAATCTTGCCTGCTATTTAAAAAGTAAAATATTCCTTTTGAATGATTTAACTATTTCATGTTCACTGTCTTAAGTAATAGATTAAATATTAATCAAAACTAGCAGCTTACAACTGAATTTGGCTCAAATGAAATACACTTTTCTCTCACATATTCCCATCTCTCTATATATGTATGTATAAAATAGCAGTATCTTAATTTTTGATCGGGAGTTGCACTATTTCTGATTGATTTAATGGCATTACTTTTACTATTAGCAGTGAGGTTGTTATTTGAGGTACATTCGTTTCCTGTTACTGAATTTCAGCTCGGATTTCTCTTTCTCTTCAGATCTTCCCTGCCAACACTTTTTTGTTGGTTTGGTTTTTTGTTTGTTGCTTTTTTGGGAGGGTGGGTTGGTTGGTTGGGTTTTAAATGCTGTTGGTTTTTATTGATACACAGGCACAGTTTTCTCCTCCCCTCTTTCCAGAGCCGGGCGCGTGCCAGGCTGGCGGTTGTGTCCGCGTCCGTGTGCCTGGTCTTGTCCCTCTGCTCAGCCGTGCGGCAGAGCCTCGGCAGCAGCTCTGACACTAGGGAAGGGAAGGGAAGGGAGAGGGAGAGGGGAAGGGAAGGGAGAGGGAGAGGGGAAGGAAAGGGAGAGGGAGAGGGAAGGGAGAGGGATGTTAAAAGCAGGCCGAGCTCTTCTGGTCTCTGATCAGTAAAGGCACAGGCCCAGGGTTTGAAGGCAGCACCGGTAAATCTTAACGCTGGGGTTAAAGCAGGGTGTTAACAGCGGGAGGTATGTTACGCTGTATGGAGTGGGGTGGGGGCGTGCGCACGTCTTAGCAAAAGGTAGCAGAAGAGAGAGCTGATGTGTGCCCTGAATGTACGGCTATTCTGATTGTCTAATTCAAGATCAGGAATGTAATAAAGGCGATTACTTCAGACAAATAGTTTGTCAGGGTGACAGATCTGATTATTTTACACATAAAGTACCTTGTTAAGAATGAAAATGCCCTAGTGACTTCACAAGTATTGCTCTGGCCTTCAAATATTGATCCAGCAATCAAATAGTCAGGTGATGGGCACAGTGGAACTTCCTTTGGAGATGGATGAACAAGAGGAAAAAAAAGTGATGTTCACTGAAATTTCTGCAAGTCCATGGGAAGCAGTGAGACAAGTGCCACTGGGTTACCAGAACAGCTATATTTCCTTGTAATTCAAAACATAATATTGTCCAGGGACTCTGGCAGTGTTGGGATGCAGCACAAATGATTTCTTGTGAGAAAGCAGCGTAAGAAAAGGAAGAAGGAGGGAAAATCTGTCCTTGGAGAAGATGACTACTGACCACAGGGTCTCAGTGGCCACGGGGTCTCCAGATCAGAGTATAAAAACAAGAGCAGCCATACGACAATGAAGGGTAAACATAGGGAAGATTGTAAACAGGCAGTAGTAAGTGGAGAGGCCTGGAGAACAACATTCAGAGATTTGAGTTAGTGGGGTGCCAGTTAGTAAATACGTAGTAAAATTAGACTCCTGTCTCTGTTCAAGATTTTTTTTTTCATTTGTTTGCGTAGTTCTACCTACAAAATTTTCAGGAGCAAGGTTCTGTAGAAGCTTCTTAAGGGTTCTGCTCGACTATGGTAGTAAGAGAACATACATTTCTTAAATTATGTCATACGCATTTCTTAATAACTTATGATAGTGCAAGTTTTTGTCACCTGTGAAAGATTAATGTATAACAATCTGTTTCTATATGTTTGGGATTTTTTTCCTTTGAGCTTCTAGGCAAACATTTTACAAACCTGACTTTTGCGGGAAGGACATGTGTGTTATCCTGTAGATGCGCAAAGCACTCTGGCTTGCATACAGGTATTTGCGGGAGTGTAAGTGCAGGTGCAGTAAATATCTGGGCCAGCTTTATGTGTTCAGAATGTACATCGCTTTTCAGAATGATTTTCATCCTGTTACCAGCTTTTATTTCCAGAACTAATGCTCTCATGGAATGGTGTGATAGGAAATAATTTTGGTAATATTTTCAAAAAGCTTTCATGTGATGTGCACAAATGGTTTACCTTCTTGTGGAGAGCTGAGGAGCAGCGAGAATAAGTGACCTGGAGTCTGGTTTTAAAGTGTGTTCCATTTAAGAACTGAAATCAGTGGGTTTCCTGCCTGGTTCTCCAGCCTCTACACCATGCTGCTTAGTAGCACAGTAGCAGTAATGTTTAAGTTTTGTGGTGGGCTTCTTATCGAGGATGTGAAATTAAATTAGCACATGAATATGTTCTTTCACGACATACTTGAAATTATGCTGCTGAATTCCTGTTCAGTTGCATCAAGGCCTGAACTGGAAGAAAAAAAACCAAAACCAACAAACCTTTTCCTTTTTTTTTTTTCTTTCTTTTTTTGTTTTTCTTTTTAAATGTTTTGAATCTCCACTGGGTGGGCAGGCAAGGGGTGGGTTAGCCATGTTTCAAACTTAACATAGCAATTAATTAGTCACTATGTGTACATTTTGTAAGAGGTTTAAAAAGTACTAGTTAATCATTGATGAATTTTAATACAGGATAAGCACATAAATAAGAGGTCACATGTGATTTCTGATAGTTTCTTACAGCATGTATTAATTATTTATTACTTCTTGATAACTATTTACAAATGCATGCCAGATCTGAAACATACTCAAATGAGCTGTAGTCATAAAGCAAATAAAAACCTTAGAAAACTAATGTCTGCCTCACAAAAACAGCAGTTTGCTGATTCAGGGAAACTAGGTCGAAACATTCAGTGAACAAAACATAATTTATATTGTTCATATTTGATGCTGAGATTAAAAGTAGAGACTCGGGACCCATCAGTTCCCAGTCTGGAAGATGGCAGTTTAAGAAGTCAGCTCCCTTCTAGAGGTCTCATTTTGGATATTCTACATCACAGAATCATAGAATTATTGAGGTTGGAAAAGGCCTTTAAGATCACCGAGCCCAACCGTTAACCCATCGCTGCCAAGGCCACCACTAAACCACGTCCCCAAGCGCCACGTCTCCACGTGTTTTCAGTCCCTTCAGGGACGGCAACTCCCCCGCTGCCCCGGGCAGCCTGTGCCAGGGCCTGACAACATTCAGGACTTACACACAGGAGTCGTGTGGGTTGAATTAACTTCTTGTAGTCAAAAGGCTCACTGCCTCACCCCTTGGCATGGAAACAGATGTGTCTTACAGTAGCTTATTAAGTTACATGGCTTTGGGGCACCTTCGTACCAAAGAGACTTTATTTACAGTGTCAGGTCCAAGTTAACCAAAGGGGGACAGAGGGAGTGAGAACTTGGGCGGTCTGAAGACCCACAATAATGCAAAACATACAGAAGTACACGGAAGAGACTTCTGAAACTGTTTGCCTGCACATTTCATAGTGTGCTTTGCACGCACCCATGACAGAGGTCCAGTTTACTGCATAAACCAGACTTGTGTGGAAAATGCAGGTCTTGCAAGGAGACTTGCTTTCAAGTTTAGTTAGAACTTGAAACCGCAAAACCAGTGCACCTGCAAGACCATCCATCATTCCTCTCCAGAAGAAACGCTATGCGGTGTTTTCTTCAATGACAGAAACGATTCAAGTGACGTAGCAATTGCCAAAAATGCCTCGTGTGTGGCTGTGTTTATAGAACAGCAAAGTGCATGGTGTTGCATGGGTCAGTTATGTGTGGATATGGTACTTACAGATAACATACGCAATTTGTTCTTTGAATTACAGAGGCTTTACAGACCTTTCAAAAACAGGAAAAGAAAAAAAATCAAGTTTTCTCTCTGCTTATGTTTACTGAATCGGTATTTACATACCGTGGTCTCATTAAAGATGGTGTTTATGGCTAGTTTTCCCTGTGCATCACAGCGTGGCTTTGTTTCAGAATACTGCAATATTCTTTTTCTTTCAGGTAGGCACTCAAATATTTTTCCTCTATCCTTGTGTTGATTGCTAATTATGTGGATGCAAGGTTTGCTTTGTTTCTTTTTAAAAGCATTTGCTTGGGACTATTTCATCATCATCTTTGAATCAGACAACAGCATGAATATCAAAAAGAGCTGTTAGAAGCTTTGCTTGCCACCTGTCTCCCTTCCAATGAGTCAGTTCTGAGTTTGGGTTTTTTTTTTTTATTCCAACTTCTTCATCCATTTGATGTTTTCTCTTCTGAAGCATTTCTTCCTTCCCTTCTCCCCCTTTTTTATTTGACATGTCTTTTTACCTACCTCTGAGCCTCAGCTGATTTCTTCAAGGAAGGTCCTTGAACTTGCCAGATTTCTTTACAGTAAGGATCCTTAGAAAAGGCTGCTGCTGCTCTATTGTTGTCCATTTTTACCTTTTTTAAAGGCAGTTTGAAGTGATATTTTCCTCCTCGTGTCTTACAAGGCCATCTTAAATTTTCTAGCAAAATAAAATCATTTTGTCCATGAAAAGTTTGATCACGATTTTCTTCCCATTTTTGCTTTTCATAGCAGTAATTTATATTTATTGTCATGTGGCATCATAGAGGCTCTGCTGAGTGTGATGTCTCTGTTCCAGATGCTGTATGCACTTCTAGAATCTCTCTGCTACAGTGAACTGGCTGCCTAAACAGCCTGTAAAAATACTTACAAATGGTAGTCAAATTGTCCCTCAATTGTGTTCTGTGTAGGTCTATACTGGCAAGTGGAGGCAAAGCCAAGTTCACTCCACGTGCGTTTAACCGTGTAGATAGACAAGAAGATCAGGACTTACCAGCTTTAAGCTAAGTTTTCTCTTTAAGCCATCTGGATGGCTGGTGTCTCTAGTCTGATCCCCATTTTAGAACTCACATTGTACAAACTTTACTAGAAAATAACTTTGTTCTCTGCAATATAATGTCTTCCAGGACATTTACAGAGCCATATTGAGAAGTATTCCTGTCTTCCTTCAGAAGCATTTGAGAAATTCAGATTCACCGCAGCTCGGTTTAGCACACCATTTGTATTCATTATCCTAACAGTACAGTTTCTGCCTTCGTCCTGAGGGATCCATTTTGCAGACAGTTGAGATAATGTCTGGGAGCGTTTGGAGCAGACAGTCCAGTAGCCGTCTGGGGTAGGTGTGAAATGCCATCGCATCTGTCCAGTCTTCTTTGGATATTTCATTAGCCACAGGGGTGACTGAAGGCTTTGGGCTACCCCTGACTCCCTTTAATTACTGCACAGGAATGTGCCCAGGGCTTCGCTGACGGTTGCCTTGGGTGTGAAGCCAGGTCTCTCTGGCCCAGTGCTCCTTCAGGTGCCCCCACAGCAGGGTGTGCAGGAGAATCCTCTTAATGAGTGCACCGTGGTGGCAAGAGAAGCGTGCCAATTAGGAGACTGTCCGCATGCTCCTGACATCTGAGGAACGAGCTTTTTAGGAGACATGCTCTTCCCCTTCATTTGAACTGCTTTAGAACAGGCTTATCATAAAATTGTAGTTTTACGTATATATGCAATAGCAGAAATGGAACACAAGAAGTATTTACGGAAATGGAGCCTAGAAATGAAAATTGGGGTGCGCCATTCCCCATTCCAAAATTACAGAAAGACCTTGAAAACCTCTTTGTAATGCTGGTGGGGGGCATTAGGGAGTGCTGCCCATTTTGGCCACACTGTTCGGGTAGTCCTGAGCATTGTATGATGTCTTTGTGAAACGGTCGTCGCAGAACAGAAAACTGGCTTAGCAGGAGCGAAGTATCAGGCAGAGAGGAATGGTATCAGTTTTAATTTTCGCTGACCTCCTGCAATATGTTGAGTCATCAGTGCTTTCTAGTAAAAGCTGTAGGATTTCAGAGAATGCAGAGCCTGGTGGAAAGCCCCTTTTGGAAATGGAGTGTGTGTCAGGGTAGTCTCCTCCCCACTTCAGGTGGACTTGCAGGCACAACGCTGTGGTTAATGTGCAGGGGTGATACAGGACCGTTCAGCCCAGCTGCAGCATCTCTACCCCTCTGGCCCCCGGCTCTCTGGGGGCCTGGCAGGGCAGTACACCCGACTAGGTGAGCACGCGGGGACGGACAGGGGCCGAGTGCCTCTCTCTGGATGTAACCTGGAAGACAGGAGACGCTGCCACTAGGCAGTCTGCATCAGACCCTACCTCCGATTTGTCAGTTTAAATCCAGGTCCATTAACCCCAGAGGAGAAGACTCAGTGCTCTGTAGTGTTCTGGCATATGTGGAAGGCACTAATTCTCGGGTAGTTTCTTGAAGGATGAATAGAAACAGTTTTCTGCATTTGTGTTGGGTTCCTGACCCACCAGATCACGACAACAAAAAGCAAGAATACTTGTAGAAATAGTCCAGGGCAAAGCAGCACATTAGCAGCTTTGACAGACATACCAGGAATTAGAGAATCAATTATTCCTTCCAGCTCAGGTTTGAAACGCTCTGTGGAGGGGATGGCACAGCTGTTGTACCTGTCTGGTGGCTGCAGAGAGGACTCCTGTCTCTAGAGCTGACAATCTGGAACACTAAATTCCCCCACACAAAGACTCCATCTGCTTCAGTGATGCACATCCCAACCGAGTATGCAGTTTATTTCAATCTCTACTAAATTACATGCAAATGAATAAACAAAATAATACAGCCTGTCCCAAGCTGTTGATATTTATTTCAACGTATACAAACAGATGATAGCTGTTTTCTCTTAAATACCCCTTATGTCATCAAGAAAGTTGAGAGAAAATCATGTTCCAAAGTCTGTCTGTACTCCCCTCACTGAGGTCTCGCCTCTTCTTTCAAGCCTGAAAGAAAATATGAGCGTCTTGGATTATCTCCAACAGCAAGACGTGTCAGTTTTTCCATTGTACTTAAAGAGGAAAACCAGAAAATTGGGAAGCAGCCTTGTTCCGTTGGAGAGCGCTGCCTTGGGAGCCACAGGGTCTGAATCCAGTTCTCGCATCCCTGCTCACCTCTAAACAAATCTCTTCCGACCTCATAATTCACTCTTCCCTTTTGCCTCTTGTCAGCTGGACAGTAAACTTCTTTGGGACATAGAAGTTGGCTCTGCATAACTTTCTGTTCCCAGGTCTGTGAGCCCGGGTCTCCACTGGGGCCTCTAAAGGCTACTGCAATAAAAATAATAATAAATTTGCTCTTTTCACAGTAGTCTTTAGATTTTGCTGCCATTTAGAAAAGCAGGCAGCACATAACCATATGAAAATGTCATTTGCAAACATTTAGCTCTCCAGTGCTCACTGTGGTTTCATGGGATGCTTTCTAGAAACACGCAGCTAAGAAATAGGAATAGTTTAGGGCTGTCGTATGCTGGGACTGTCTGAACAGGATTAGAAAAAGCCACAAGGAAACCAAACTAACAAGCTCTTCAACACGGGGGCTATCAAAGTTGTTTAAAGGGAAATTAAGGAGAAAAGAAGAAACACTTTAAAAGACTTCCTTATCAATATTCCTCCCTTTTTTCGGTCCTCCCATGACTTTTATGGGACTAAGCTGTTTTTTTTCTTTTTTAAATTGTGTGATGGGGTTTGGCCTTTCTTCTTAGTAATGGCCAATGTATTTTAATTGAACAAATCTCATTTCCCTTAATGCTTAATAAAAAGATTTAAAGACAATCTAAGAATAAAACTGGTGTTTATGTGGATTTTAAATAATTAACATGAATGTTCCCTTGAGTGTTTTAGGAGTTACAATGCATACCTATAGGAAGTTGAATCTCGTTTGCAGAATGCCTTGAGACTTGTTTGAAACATTTGGGCTTGCAGCGCTTGGACTCCAACTTTGTGTAGTAGGTTGCCGCAAGAGCAAGAGAGAGCAAAAACTTGGTGTACAGCTCTGCCAGTTGTTTTCTGAGTTCTGTGTGGATATTGTTTCACTTTGTATCCAGACTAAATAAATGTCTTTCTCCCTATTACACACCGAGTCAGCTGCAGTTGGCAGAGCGTGGAACTGAAGCAGCTGCCTCTGGTGCAAGGGAAACCCAAGTCTGGACCTTTGTGATTTCAGCTGTCTGTGGCCCTGCATTCGCCTTTGCAGGAATTCTGTCCTTTGAGAATAGTAAGAATCAGAGCTTGTAGTCGCACGGTGGTTAAGGTAGCCCACCTGCCCCCACACACTGCGCTGGCCAGTGCCAAGTCTCTACCCAGCAGAACCCTTGCGTAGAAGGTTGGGCTTTCCCAGCAGCCATTGCGTGTCTGTCCGTCTCGCGCTGGGCTACGTCCGCGGCGGGTAGCGCAGACAGTGCCTGAAAAGTCTCTTAATTCTCCACTACCCTGTTACACTGGTGTTACTATTGGTTTTATTCTCGCTGCAGTAGGTAGCACAAGGAATTAAGCAAAGGATAGTTTTTGTCTGTATATAAAATTCATTCTGTTTATTCTGATTATTATTTTTGTAAAATACTAAACTCAATCGCAGATAGAATAAGCCATCAGGTTCCTGTCACAGCTACTGTATATTACATACATATGGGGAAATTGCTTATTGATTTAGCCAAGTGTGAACAAGTGCTACTAGGAAACCACAAAAATATTCATAATACTAATAGATACTATCAGAAGTGACATGCTGCACTTGATTCTTGGCTAGAGGGCACCAACTTTTAACCAAGGATTTTAAAAAAAATCAGTTATTTCTTTATGGATGACTGCACTATTAAAGGTTTAATGAAAAATTTATTGGAGAAAGAAATGCAATACACTTAAAGACAATCGTGTGCATGTTTTATTGACCTTACTGTACTATATATGCTAGAATTAGGCCCAGCTCCTGTGAAGTATTTAAGTTATTTACGTCAGCTGAATCATCAAGAGAGTATCAGTGTTGACTGCATGCTGCTGTTACAGCATCTGCACGCATATATTTAACCAATTATTTGCATGACCTGGGGGTTATTTTTAACCAATTTTACAAATGAAATCACTGCAAGAGAGTGGTACAGAATGACCTCAAATCTGGTGTATTCCTGCAGTGATTGAAGCATCTCTGTTCTCAAATTAACTGCTGTCATAGTCAAAGAATTATAATACTTTTGTGGAGGAAAATTGGAATAGAGACAAAAATCAAGGTGACTAATTTGTTGTGAGACCATTTCAAATAGAGAAGTTGGGGGGAAGCGGGGGGAAGGTGCAGAGTCTGTGAAAAATGGCCAGATAACAGAAACCCTCTGGTTTTGCTGTGTGGAGTTCCTCAGAAATTCACAGCTGGGAGCATAACTTCCTGAAGGATTCTTTGCTTCGGACTTCTACGGTTGGAACTTGTTTCTGCATTTATGCTATGACTATGCTCATCTCACAGATGTTTATGTTCACTGTGTTCTCCCAAAGTTTTTATTTTAGAAACTGACATCTCATCTTGAAGTAAGGATCCTACCTTTTTGTTTTAACCTAGTACGTGCTTCTAAACAATCACGGCCTTTTGTAGTGGGTTCCACATGGTATCTATTTAGACTTCCTTGAGTGTGAATCTCTATTAGTAGCATTGCTTATATATATCAAGATATTTCTACGTTTTAACAAAGTTTGCATAAAAACGCCAAATGAAGATCATAAACATCATTTGATTGGATGCCATGAGGTCCAGCCTTTCGTTTCAGTGAGGAGGGATTGCTTAGCACAGCGCTAATGGTATTAGCGTGCAGCCTGCGTCACCGGCTTTAGAAGAGCAGAGATTCTCCCAGCTGTGCTCTAACTTTTTTCTTATTCATCGTCTTGTGTTGCATTTTTTGGTTTTTACTTTTGAATTCCCTTCAGCCTTGTCACTGTTAATGTCTGGGGGAGGTTTTCTTGATTGTATTTGAAGATGGGTGCTTCTGGCTTAAGTGTCCGGAGATAGGCCGATGTAAGAAACCTGCTTACAGATGCAGATGATTTTTCATGTTTAATTTAGGAAGCAGGCGACTGTGGCTCACAGTGGGTATCATCTGACCTCACTCCTTGCAGAATGAAATCTCTGTATTTGTGTAGGATTCTGTAGTGATTTTGCTCCTAAAATTATAAGTAATTAAACAATTAATTAATTTTGCTTAGTAATCTCTGGTAGAGATTGCTGGTTGTAGCCTTGCTATATGCATGTAGAGTAAAAGGAGGATCAAGTTTTCAGCAAAATAGTTTGGGACTTTTGGGGTCTGTCTAGTCCGGGTGTCTGCTCTCGCACCCAAGTTCTGGGGGATCTCTGTGCGCTCCCCGTATGGATCCGCCAGCCGGGTGGTAGCGCTGGCTTTCTTCAAAAGGCAGGGCTTTTCTGGGGGAGCAGTGGGGAGTGCAAGGGTGGTTGCTACCCACTTAAATGATGCAACTTGCTGAAAGAGATTGCAAGAGATTGTAATGCCAATATGGCCAAGTATGTATGGATTTATGCAGGAATTATATACTGGCACTGTGCTAGGCTGTGCTGTCTATCTTCCTGATTTTTATGAAGTGGAGTCTGCTTACAAATAGACAAGTAAGGTAAAGGAATTGCTCAAGATAAAGGAGTAGTTTGGGCTCCTAAATTAATACCAGTGGCCTGTGACCCGATATTGAAAATGACCAGAGGTATTTGAGCACAGAGCAATTGATCCAGGCCCTTGGCACACACAGGTATCTGCACAGATCCTACGCTTGACTCAGATTTTCCACGCCTGCTTTGCAGCTGCAGTGGCTAACCATTCTTGGAAAGCCGGGATCCTGCAGCGCAGTGCGGCAGGCTGAAAGCGGCCATCGCAGCGGCTGTTTGTTTTGTGGCTTCTGCCCCCAGCTCAGAGCGTACTCCGGTCTGAGGTTAGTGTTTCCAACCCGCCTCTCACGGGGATGTCTGTGGGTACTGCTGCTTTGGTTTCCCAAGCGAGCACTGAGTGAGCCACCTTCGGAACGGGAAGCAGCGTAATAATCGTCTTGTGGCTCTCAAACTGGATCAGTTAGTGCTGCTGAGAAGCGGGGGTGGTTACCCTGGCACCAGTGCTGTGTTAACACGGTTTTAGTCCTTCCCGCAGCTGATCTAGGATTTGTGCTGGTTGGTTAAGCTTGTTCAGGTCTCTTTGAGTTGCTACAATGCACAGTGTCCTTGGTTGTCCAAATGGCAAGCTTGTGATAAAAGCAGAATGTTTACAGAGTATGTTAGTGTACCAGGTAACTTAATGAAAGTAGAGGTGTCCAAGAGGCACCCTACCTGCAGTACAGGACAGTAAGCACGAATAACCCCAGAAAAAAACAACGACGTGTTTGTGTGTCCAGAATGTCTGGTCTCCTGACTGAGGGGCTGGGGAAGAAAAGAAGTTGGATGTGGAAGAGCCTGTTGAGTTGAAGATGCAAAAGTTTGCTGATAATGATGTCCTGGTGAGAATGTGATTCAATGTGGGTTATTAAAACAATGTTTTATGCTCATTGATAAATTCTAGCTGCACCACTGAATTAAGCATATAGTGGCTGTGATGCTGCTGAATTAATAGAAGCTGCATCAATGGCTGTAACATATTGAAGAAAAATCTAGGGGAAAAATGAACGCATTTGCTGCTAACATATGCATACGTAATTTTCTAAATTCTTAATTTGGCTTTGAAAATGTGCCAGCTCATCTCTTTCTTCAAGAGCTCCTTAGCCATTACTCATTGCTTGCATAGTTTAAACTGAGCATCTCTCCACTAAGAGTACTAATGCATCCATTAGCTGGCCCAACCTTGCATGTGTTTGCTTGTTGGTATCTAAACTTGTGCTCACAAAGGGAGAGGTGACATAGCACAATCTGCCGCTCAATTATGGTAGTTCGCATAAAAAATACAGTGGCATAAAACTGTGGAGTTAGACTCCTGGAAGAATCCAGATACAGGAGATTAATAGCAATGACTCATCTAAACACAAAATATTTGATTTTCATTTTCACACTGCACTTGATTTAGGAGACATTCATTTTAGCATCTGTCAAGAGTAATGTATGTACACAAATAGACTGTCAGGAACTGAATGTGATTGCAGGTTGTGTAATGAATCTCCTCTCTGACTTCATAAATGGAGGCCAAAACCCTTTATGAAACCGCACTAGATAGTTTTAAACAAAGTGGAACAACTGTCGGTATTAAACGTTTCCTTGAGCCACAAATAGTTACGTGTGGCAAAGGCAGCTGTGAGATCCAGACTCCTCAGTTGCAGAGATTTTAGTGTGGGATGCTCCTGGAGAACTTCCAGAGGCAAAAGCTGAAGTGCTTGGCCTTTGCAGATGAAAACTGACACGTATTTTCGGTGGATCTTGCATAAAATGGCCGTGCGCTATATTCTTTTTCATGGATCATTTACCTAGGGCCCAGAACTATTAAAAATGCAAATGTTGAAATTTTGGGAAGAAAGTTAGATGATTTTTGATGAAACTCCTCATGAAAAATAATCTTTCTTTTAGCGTAAAAATGCAGGCGTGTTTGCTTGCATTAGCGTCCTTTGGACTGAGTTTGACAGCTATAAATACCAATATATTGTCTTTCAAACGATAGTGGGCTACACTGACTTTGAAAATTTCCACTAGCTTTACTTCTTGTCTCTCTAACTGGTAGAAAAATAAAAGCAATGCACTATCTAGCGTGGTGGTCCAGATATTAACTTACGATGTTTATGGATAAGTTACATTTGTCTTGTATATAGTGGAGATTTTATTAAAATAAAAGCCCTTCCTCATGGTAATGCTGCACTTCCTCCGAGTTCTTTCTTTGAGTCCCAGGAGCAGATATGAAAGCTTTTAATATCAAAGAGTTGTTGGGTTTTGTTCGGTTTGGTTTTTTTTTCCCCTCCTTTCTGCAGTAATTGAGCAGTAAATTGATCAGGCTTGGGCAAGTACAGACATATCTAAGTGGCTTTTGACTTTTCTGATCTGAATAATATCAATACAAGGCACCTGAATGGCTTCATTACTTCAGTACCTGGTTTTCGGAGGTACCGAGCATCTGCTGTAACACTCTGAAGGCTGCAGAAGCTTCTGGTATTCTGTCAAATCGAGAGCCCATCTGATCTTACCTGCTAAGCTTTACCTGGTGTGATCTTGCGTGTGTCAGTTAAAGTCACACCTCTGTTTCAAAGAAGGATCCTTTAAAATGGCAATAAATCATCTCACTTTTAATCTGCTCAGCAACAAGGGAGCTGTTAGTACTTCCTCCTAGTACCTAATTTGTGCTGTGACTTTTACTCCGTGACAAAGGATCAGCAGATACCATGTTCAACTGATGTGTAGGTGATATTGCTCTTAGTTATGGTAAAAATAATTTAAAACGGAATGCTCCACTTAGTTAATAATAATGCTTAAGCACATTACATCTTCAAGGAGCTGTACAAACATTAACTAATTAGTACCCCCAACTAATACATAATACTCCATCATGGTATGTAATTATGTATTACTATTAGAGCTGGAGGAATTATCCATTGTGAATAAATTATCCAGCAAATTTTGCTTTTTTCCCTTACTGTTGTGGATTTGTTTGCAAAATATTCCCAGGTGTTGTGGTTGTAGTTGATCTCACCTTTGCCATAATGATAGTAGGAGATAACCTTTATATTCTATGCAATCAATTCCTTCAGTTGTTGGGTGCTGTTTTGTGACTGTTACTTCAGTTGTAGCAGCACCTCCAGGCCCAGTTGAGTGTAACCTCATCATGCAAGGTGCTGTACTTCCTACTCCTTGACCTAGTTGTGAATTGCTATCGAAAGGAGGAACCAAATGGTGAGGAGGGAAGGAATAAATGACTGGCCCGCAGTCATGGAGCGTGTCGAATAAATCCATTCTGTGTGATTGTATTGGAATTAAATGCAGGTTTCTTGAAATCCATTCCCTTAGACAATGCCCTTTCTCTTAATTAGGTCATAACAATTTGTCACAATGTCACAGTAGCTGCTTAAGCCCCCAAAATCTCCCTTTTCCTATCTCTAAAATAGGTCAATGTTTACTGTCTTGACATGGGGGTGCCATGAGGCGTGGAGGGGGCGGCATTCACACTGCAGGCACGTTGGCTTTTGAACAGAGGGACCCATTCAGATAGGGCCCCTGTGTTTCCCAGGCCCCAAGTTGCTATTATGCGTGGAGATGGCTTGCCTCTGGTTTTACAAGCTGTTTGCAAATAGCCAACGTGGCAACGTGCCTGGATGTCCCAAAGCAGTTCTGCTTACCGATTTTTGAAGTGCTTCCTTGAGAAGCCTTTCCATTTAGCAGTATGCAGTGATAAACACACACACACACCAGGAGTGAAGTATAATCTGTCAGTACTTCTTTTGCAAATGTCTCTGTATTCATATTTGCTATTTAATTGTTGTTGCTTTCCCAGCATTTTTCGGTGTATGAGTGAGATTGGAAGTGTTTAATCTTAGAAGAGATGACTAAGATGAAGCATGATTAAAGTGTTCTCAATAATGACTGATTTGGAGAATAGTTATTTGGAGCTTCTCTTCTGTCTCATTACTCAAAAATGAGAAGATAGTGAAACTGAAAGATAGGAAACTAAAAGAAAACCCTCAGAAAAAGAAATTTCACTGAAGGAAAGAAATTTGTGGAAGTTATTGTCATGAGATGTCCACAGATTGAGATTTCCTTGCTTTAAAGAGGACTGAACAAGAAAAACTAAAAGCGTTATAGGTAATGTTTTAAAAACACACACAGATAGAAAATTTCTTTCTTCACGTTTCAGCCAGCCTCGGATCATGAGGGAAACGATGAGTTTCTCGTTTGATAAATTATTTTTCATCTTCTTGCTGTAGAGTTTCTTGTGGCCTCAGCTGATCTATATACATTTGTACAATGGAGCTGAAAGGCCCTGGCTCTTAAATACCGTGGTAGTTCCTTTGTGTCAAGCAAGGTTGTCCCTTTATAGAACATGCCACTATATATGTATTTCTTATGGGACCTCCTCTCCTGTCTGCCGTATTCACACTTTTTGTTAACAGTTGCTCTGATTTTGGTCTGCTGTTGAAAGCCATACACTAAAAATTACCACTTTAATTTTCTGTGTTGAATGCAGATGGAACAGAAGGCTAAAGGTGACAGATCTGCAAGGAAGTCTCTCATTTCTTCATCTTGTCATTTTTTCTACTCTGTTTTAAAGAGGAGGAGGTGAAAATACAAATATGGCCCAAATGTAGAACGTTAGTCTGTGAAAGCTCTGGGGATTGTTATGGTGGGCATAGCATCGTTAGGGTAACCACAGCAACTAGATGCTTTTTGCATTCCTTGCAGCGAGTATCAAAAAAATGCCACTTTCTTGTCAAACACAGTGAATTTATAAATATCTGCCTGGAACGTACTTTCCAGAGTTGCTCCTCATAGTTTGACACTGACTGATTTTAATGGTGTTCCATTAAAAAAAGTATAAAAAGATTTTATTGAGAAAATAAAAGGAAGGGCATACATGCCTCAGAACTAAATGTGTCTGATCTGATTGCAGAATTCATGTTCGCTCCATACAGGTGTAGTTAGCTGTCTGATCTTCAAAGAATTTCAAAGAAAAAAGGCATTAATTAATCCTCAAAGTAGCTCTTATGCATGAATCTTGCTAAGACGTAAACTACTCTGTTAAGTGACGATGGGCCAGAAGTCTCTGCCTAGGTAGTTTCCTTTCCCAAGCTAAAGGACTGACAGCTGGAATCTCAGAACTAGAAGCCAGGGCATCTTTTGGCTGTCAGCGAGTTCTCTGAGGGTTGTGGGTGGAAAACTTGCTGTGTAGTGGCCCAAGACTGTGATTTGGCTGCAATGAATGAGCGCTCAGGTGTAGGCATCAACTCACGTGCCGTTAGGGAACATGAGCTGATACTCTAGAAGCCCGGGCTGAAAAAGGTGCCTCTTGTCGTGGGGGGAGTGGGCTCTGTAGAGGGAGTTTCCCCGAAAGCCGGGTGGTGGTGGGTAGCGACGACAGTCGTCGTGTCACTGCTCTGCCCCGAAGTGCAAGCAGGGCCGTGAAGCAACGCTCTGCCTGGCTGCTCTCCTGCGTGTCAGTTACAGGCGTTTTGGCATGGTCTGTCTGAAAAGGATGTTCCTAAATGCCTGTTTCCCTGACAACCAAAGACTAACAGATGATTGGTCAACTGATAAATATTTTTAGGATTAAGCAGAATTTATAGCCTGTTGCTGAATTTCCCAGGGAACGGGATATTTGAGAAGATCTGAGATCTGTTCCTAGCTTTTGCATAGACTATCCAGACTTGTCTAAATCTAAATTTGCTTTATCTGAGTTTTGTACTCGTCCTTGTAGCTATCAAATCCAAGTGCCTTCTAATTAGCAACAAGATAAAACCTCCATGTATTCTTATGTATACAAGTATGCATAGGCACGCTCTGTTTCTCCCACTTACCGAAGTAGTCCCAAAATGATCATGAGAATATTATGGAGGGCTTATTCTGACAAAGCTAAATTAAAGAAATGGATGCTTTTTAATTTCCCTGGCTCTGAGAGTAATCATGCTTATTTCTTTTTGTACATATGGAAATTCACTATTATATGCATCTGGCATGGATACTAATGAGGGCTAGTTCAAAACTTGTGCTTTTCATGAAAATTTGTGGTAACACTCTGAATTTCATGGAAAAAAAAGGGGCAGAGGTAATCATATTTGTGCTTTTTTTTTTTTTTCCTGTCCTACTTAAATACTAAGTTAATAACTAAAATAGACTAAAATTTGGGATGCCTGCAATTCCTAGATTTAGGGAGTCCTTTGAGTCTAGTTATCTTCCAATTATTTAACTCTTACATTAAAAAATTAAAGCTAGCAGTAACAAAACCCAGAATAATTTCTCCTTATTTCCTTTCCCTGCCTTGTTTCGATTATTTAGCTTGTAAGTTACTTGGAAACAGAAAAGTTCTTACAGTGAGTGGCACAAAGGGGAGTCCGGCTCTTGGTTGGTGATTTACATCTGCCGTAGTTAAAATGGTGTTTGAGTAACGTTTGCCCGTTGTGCTTTTTAATTTAGTTTTTAGTGTGTGTTGGTTTGAGTGGCTCTGATCAACTGAAGTCCAGGAAAAATAAGGGATGAATCTGGCGCTGTCTGTCAGTATCAAAGTTCTGATTGGTTTCAATGGGATGATGAGAGTCAAATAAACGAGGGGTATTTGCCCAAAGCGGCAGAAGTTCAGGGGCAGAGCACAGAATTGAACTGCAATCTTAGAAATCAAGGTTTGTTCCCAAACAAGTGAGCCATCCTCCTTTTCAAGGTGCCTGTGCACTAAAGAATTTTTAAAAACTTAATACAGTAGAAGGTGAAGGGATAGGCAGCTGAAAGCAGGAAGAGCTGTAATTTTGTTTCTTTAAACAGGTACATCATTTTTCTCACAGAATGCTTTGGCACAAGGAAAGACTGTATTCTTTTTCCAAAGAGCACGATGCTATTGATGTCACTGTTGCATTTCATATATTGGGTTAAGCTGCTTTAACACCTGGCTCAAAATTCAGCATAGTTGAGAGAATACAATCACCTTATTTTCTTGCATGAGTCAACAAATAGATTTCCTTAAGTAGGCTGAAGGAAAGCACGAGAAATTCCTACTGCATAAGGTGAAGGAAGACACAGTGTAAACAGTCCTCTTTGAAGGGCATATTTAATCAAGTCTCTCCTCTCGTGGCGTTTAAGCTTTCATTTGATGTGTTTGGGTTTCTTTAACTATCCTAAAGACCTTGGTTGATCAGAAGTTCATAGAAGTGGGCTGTGTTGGCCAAGTGGAAATGTGGCACTGAATAGTCAGAAAACGCAGCACTGAAAGGTCGTATTAATTAAGGGATGGAACTCAGCAAAGGTATCTTAAATCGTTTCAAGCTAATAGAGTCATTGTCATAACAAATAAAGGCATACCTCTGGTTTTCAGTACCAAGCTGTTATTTGTAGAAGGTTCAGTGTTAATGGGAAGTTGTGAAAATAAGATTCCTTTGTTTGCATTGATATCATATGCAGATTATGATCGGGGGATTTCTTAAGGGCAGGTTTACAAATTTTGTCTTGAGCTGTTATGAAAAAAATAAAACTGTGTTCTGCATGCTAGGCGCCAAGCACTTGGAATTCAAGTTTCAAGACTGCAGATTTAATTTCATAATCTTACAACGGTTGAAAATCATTGTGTCACACTGACCAAGAGTGCCAAAGAAGGCCAAGACAGCCGTGAAGGTTGGTCTGCATGGCCTTTCCTCAGTGGTGACCAGGTGTAGCAAAAGCCCCCAGCTCGTGTACTCAGAGAAACCTTATTCACTTCAAAATACAAAAAGGCAAACACAAGCATTGGAGTTGTGTCTTTTTGGTTTTCTTATTAGGCTCATAAATATGTAAATTAGATGACACCTTTGGGCTTAAGGGGTATTTATAAGGAAGTCTTAATTGGAGGAGTATGCACATTTTCAGGATACTAGAACAAGATCTTCAGAAGAGTTTATGTGACTTTGGAGTACAAGTCCTTTTATTATAATCATCAAGAATTTTTAGCACTTTTTAATTTTGTTTATCTGCAGTTTTCTGGCAAATAAGGCAGTTGAGTTAATAATTAAGGAAGGCTCCCAGGTACCTACTAACTGTAACCCCTAGTAGCCTGGCTGCCCTGTGTTGGAGCAGCTGGCTGAATCAGGATCTGGGTTCCAGCTGAAAGGTCACTTCCTGCAGATTCTACTTCCATCCCATAAACAGCATTTTTAGAGCTGTTTAATTCCCTTCCCCTCTCAAAGAGTCTTGGATAATGAAATGCAAGTGCATAAAAATATACAGTGACAAGTAGGAAAGAAAAAGTAAGTCCCAGAAGATGGTGTGAGAAAAATCTGCCTTGGAAGAGCTCCATGCATCACAGCCCAGTATGGGAGCCCTAATCCGCCCTGCCACACCGAAATGAGAAATTTTGAGGGTTATTAAGCACCGATGCCTCACAGTGCATGAGCACAACGTTATTGAGCCCAGGTCTTCCTATAATTGAGATGCATTTAGAATAAGCACGATGTTCAATGGCCCTCACATTTCTGCCCGGATCTGTGCTGTGCTCCCATCCCAACACAGTGCCAGCAAAGCAAAACGTAATACAGGAGAAGACAGTCACGAAAGGCAGAAGGAAAAGGTGTGCACATTTGTTATTACGGAGAAGAGAGCCCATTTTACAAAGTGCAAGAACGAGGACTGGCGAAAGAAGTTCAGATGAAACACATCTTACCAAAAACTTTTTTTTTTTTTCCTTCTGAGGAAAGTGGAAGTTTTGGGGTCCTGAAATATGAATAAAATGTTTCATTTCAAAGTGAGCCACAAAGTTCTTGAGACCTGCTGCCAGGCAAGTGTGTAATTTGTCAGGGTCTGCCAGGACTTCTGGGGGTCGGCAGGGTGACTGTAGTCGTGGTTGGGAAAAGTCCAGCTGCAGAACAGCACCGTCAGAGGAAGTGGAAGTGCAGGGTTTCCTGAACTTGAGCTGATATACCTCTGGCCTTTTTCAATAGATTTTTGCTGAGCTTCTCGTTTATTGAATGTTTTCTTTCTTTCATTTGGATCAATAACAAATGCAAAAAAAAAAAAAAAAAGAATTCTCTACACAGCAAAAATTTTATATTTTTCAATCAGCCATAATTACAATAGATTTTAATTTTAGCTGGTGCTTCAGGGGATGGAGTCTGAAGTTTTACTAATATAAGTTGAATACTGTGGTAAGGAGAGACAGGAAGCAAAACGGAAGTTTCATTCTGCTTAAAACTGTAGAGGATTAACAGTATTTTATCTGAGGAGATCAATTTCTCTTGAATTTCAGAACATGAAAACTGTATTTTATATTAAGTCTTTCCCTTCTGTAAATATTGTTTAAGGGCACTGAGATATGTTCAAAATAATTACTGCGTTACATACTAAATCCCAGTAACTTGCATAGATAGGATACTTCCATTTAGCTGGATTTACCTGCACAGAGCGACGGCTACTCACACTGACGACGAACTTGCCCTGGCAGTTTTGGAGGCCCTGGCTGGTGCTGTACACGTTCTTGTGCTGCCTCTGTGCTCCTCGGTGGCTCTGTTCACTAGGTGAAGACAGCATGTCGTGATGTTGTCATACAGCATTGATATTCTGAGGTCAGAAATGATTGTCTTATTCCCAGTTAAACTTAAGGTGTTGACTTTGACCTCTAAAGTCTTGAGTGGCTTGAAATTTGCCCAAGAGATCACCTCTCCCACGGTTGCAATCAATAGAGGAACTCGAGCTTGAACCCAGGAGGTAAATCGGAAGGAGCTGATGGCAAGAGCACATTTTCTCAGAGACACAATTATTGTTAGAATCCATTCTGTTTTCATCTAAGGCAGGCAGAGTTTATTAAAAATTGGAATACACTGCAAGATCTATTTATTTCACTTGTGCAGAAGGAGGGTCGGGAGTTAAGGCTAAATGTTTGCGTTGCTCAGATTGGTTTTGATGGTCCTAATTGTGGATAATTATTTCCTGGATATAATGGAGTAGATGTTTTCCTTTTAGCTACTCTGGCTGACCCGGCTTGAGCAGAGGTTGCTCTAGGTGATCTCACGATGACCCTTCCAACCCAAACGATTTTGTTCTTCTATACTGTCACCTCTGTCCTAGATCCAGTATGTTGTTTGGGGAGTCTGTTGGAATAAATGTTGCTCATTCAGTTACCGTAGCAGTTCTGGATATGTGTATGCACACGTGCCGTTGTGTTTGGCTACTGATTCATTCATGTATTTTTGCCTTTACATTTGCTGACGTGAGGCGACTGATCTCACTGGATTGATGAGTGCAGTAGTCCCGGCCTTGTTAAAGAAAAGTTAGACCCGTGTACGGGTTAAGCTGACAACGAGGTTGTGCTAATGAGTATCTAAATACTTTGCCTCCCCTGCTGCCTTTTACTATGCTGTAGCTGAGATTTTGCTTTTCAGTGCAAAATCTCAGGTTCAGTTTTTTTGCTTTTTGGTGATGGTTGTTTTACCTCCCTTGTCGCACTTTCTTCCTACTTTTATGTCAGGATACTGAAGAGAAGCTTCTTTTCCTTTCAAAGTATAATCCACGTGTGTTTCCTGGGTAAGTGGAAGCCAAAGATGAAACGAAATCATGTGTTCAAGTTCTGTTGTTGGTTTTAACGGAAGCAGTATCCATTTGAAGTGAACAGAGGAACAATAATAGTCCAGTAGGGAATTCTGTGAAAGGAATTTATATGGAAGGGAATCGATTACCTGCCTGTCCCTGCTTCAGAGAGAGCACTTGCTCATGTTGATGCCGGAGCCAATACCTGTTGAATGTTTTTAGCTGTATTTTCCTCCTGAAACTGACACTTCAGTGTTACAGCAGCTCATCTTTGCTGAACATAAATCATCATTTGCATGGAGCGTCCCAGGTGTAGGAATAAGAAAACTTACGTGGTTAAAATGATGAAGATACATTCCAGAAGCTAGAGAAGGAAGTTCACGTGTTTACCGACTGAAATGCCTTACCGGCATCGTTCTTCATTGCTGCCTGTAGGTATTGGTGAGACCATCATTTTTGCGCCTACCTGTATCTCTTATAGCTCATATTCTATTAACTTCATTGCATATTCTTTTGTGTTGTGTCATTTCGTTATCAGGAAAATATCACTAAAAGGATGATCATTTACAAAACCAGAGTACAAAACAACACAAAAGCATCTATCTTAAGTAGAACATAGTAGAGTAATATGTATGACAACAAACAAAAAGAGAAAGATTTATTTTACTGAAACCCGGGCTCGTTATCATTTATGGGGGGGGAGGGATGAACTTACTGCTCGTATTATATTAGCATTTTGGAGTTCTACGTCAGATTGAATCATAGAATATAAAAATAACCCAGGACCTGAAATTCCTTATCAACAGCAAAAAATGAGGGGAATTGAGCATACAGAGAGCGCCCAGGCGAGATTTTTAAAGTTATTTGAGTGGGAGCTGGGGGAGCTGGTAACTGGTCCTTACAAGAATGTAATGCTCTGCTTCTGGGCAGCACCTGTGGCCAGGCAGTCAGTGGGACCGGAGTCTTCCTCCTTCACAGTAGGGTCATTATGTGTGTATGTACCAGTTCGCTTTCAGTTATAATCAAGACTAGCTCTTGACTCGCATCTCCCTTCAGTGGGCATCGAAAACTGAACACAGTTCAAAACTTGGTCTGAAGTGATTTATTGAGATTTAACAAGAACGTGGGGCTACACAACAACTGTTTTTTAGCACTAAAGGCCTAGTTCTTGCTTCTTCCCTTCTCCTGTCTTTTTTTCCTGCTTGTCAGCCAGAATTTGTCCTCCCTCTTACAGCTCTCTGTGGTGCAAGAACTGACTCCAGGGGCCTGTTGTTGCTCTGTCCGTAAAGGCCACCTTTTAGTCAAAGCTGCTTCAGCTCAACTAGTAGAGGACACACTCTTTGTTTTCCCTTGGTTGTTGTGAAGTCCTTCACACAAGGGGGAAAAAAAAGTATGAAAATTGTATTTTGTCTGAAAGATACTGATTAACATCCTGTTTTCACAGCTCTAAAACAGAGCTCAACGTCTAAGGGCAATGAATAACATGAATAAAATAAATAAATAAGATATTATCTCCACTGCTGTTGTTCCATGGCAGAAGTGACTACAGCCAATGCATTATCTTACAGTGAAGCGCAGAGGCCAAAATCCTGGAGCATTCAGTGGGAGTCTGTCAGATTTAGGTGTCTCAGATATTTTAATTCTTTTAGTTGCTAATTAAAAGATAAGTCTGAGCACACGTTTGGTGGATATATGCAGCTGTGAATTACTAGGATTCTTTTATGTCCATTGTGGTTGCATTTCTTTTCCACTTTGGGGTTCCGTGTGCGCCATTTTAGTGTTACACGTAGCTGATTGAGTCAGTCACAGATTGAGTCAGTTGTGGTCAACTTCCATTCAAATCTCTTGAGTCCTTTATGCCTCCGAGAACCTTGTGCCTCAGTGCTCTACGGTTAAAATAGAAAGATCAACAGGGAGTGGCCCCAAAATGGGTGCTATTAATATTGTAAGGCTCTTACTGGGTGGAGACCATAACAGTACAGTGGACAGTCTTTACAAGCAGGCAAGTGGAATGGAATTAAATCAAGGAAAAGGCAGAAGGTGTTTGAAAGCTTGCGTGTGTAAAGTCAGACTCTCTTCGGATTTAGTTACTTTTCCCAGGCTGGGGGAGGATAGCTGTTAAAAGAGTATGAATTGTAAATTCCTTTTAAAAACACTTTGAATTCTTTATCCCTTTAAGAAATCAGAACAGAAAGGGACTGATTTAATGGGCGAGCTGCATTCCAGAAGACGCAGATGTACTGTTTCATGCCTCAGGATGGCATTGGAAACACTGTAATCATTACCAGTGTTTTTAGCTTTTTTACTTATCGTTCTGTTATAATAGTGATAGGAAAAAGACAACCCTCAGACAGGGTTTTGAAAAAAATCTGTTAAGTACCATCCTCCAGTGACATGGGCTGGGTTTTCCATATGTTCTGACTCCGGCAGGCTTTGGAAATGGGTAGAGACTGTTAGAGGGGATTCATCACAGTTAAATAGGAATATCCAACATTACCACAAAACACTGCAAAATTTGTGTATTGCTCCTGAATCTTCTTTAGGTTCGATATAACTTGGATTTTTTTGCCACACGCTGCCTCTTTTTTGTTACCGGATGTTCAGAAGGAGGCATTGCTGTTATAGAAGTGGTTTATATAATGGCATTTAATGCTGGTAGGATTGCAAAGAAATTATTTTTTCCATGGGGTCTTTAGGTACTTTTGAAGCATTAAGTGTATTAAATGGGCTTTCGGAAATACCTTTTCCTCTTCACCCCTAGAGAAATTAATGTGAATAGCAGAAAAGCAAGTTTCTGTTCCAATGTACAGCTGACTTCTGTCTCATAGGAAGGAAAAGATCTGACGTTCAGGCGTGTTCCCTGGAAGGAGCTGCAAAACTGGTATCCCATGGTGCTGATGGACTGGAGGATCAAAGAAATTATCAACATGTATCAAAGTAGAAGGAAGTCTTGACCATACAGTATAGATTCAGAATTTAAGCCATCCTTAATTAATGATGGAGATAAAATATGGGATGGGTGATCCAGTTCAGAGGAAGTAATTAAGCCAAAGCCACAGACAAAAAGGTGTTGCTGCAGCTTGTGTTCTGGTTTACAGGGGATCGTTCTCTTTCTAGAGCAGTTTATTGATAAACAACTTGGTAAAGAAAACTTGGGGATTTCAGTGAACATTCAAAATGGAATGTGGTGATTCAGAGAACGTGTCCCAGCTCCGAAGCAGCGCTCAGATTTGGAAAGCACAAGTAAGCTAAATAAGAGAGGCTGGGGGGGCGGGCTGTCTGTCTGTATGTTGGGAGAACTAATGGTGTGTGCACGTGTGACCCCATGTTCTTCCGGTTACAGTGATGTGTGGAGGCTGGCTTCAGAAGGCCGAGAACAGTTCAGGTCCTTTCAAGGTTTTGCTGAGCTCACTGTACTGTCAGCTCACACTGGTGGTGTATTCTGTACGCTGCTGGGAACGAGCTGGTGGGTGGCCGGCATGCGAGGGACTTCTCCCACCCCCAGCCCTACAAGCCAGAAGTTCACATTTTCAAACCTGAGTAGAGGAATTGGGCAGGTGACAAAAGAATGGCTGAAGCATCACTGTTGGCCATAAGAAAACCTTGTATATGGAGAATTACAGGTAAAGAGTGAAGATGTTTCTGGTCTCTGAAGCAGTAAGTGAAACTGTTGGACATCTGTCTTTTCCTGATCAATCCTGTGGTTTAGTTTTATTGTCTAACCCTGGAAAGGCAAATTGTAATGGGGTGTATACAGGCTCCTGATACTCAGTCCTCAGGAAAAAAAGTAGCATAGACTTTTCCAGATACTAATTCTTATGCCTGACCACATCTGCTGTTGTCTTATGAGCTCCTGTTGTTCTCTATGTTGTCATCTTTGAGCTGTTTAGAATCCCTCTAGCAGAAATCCTGAGATCAGAATGTATGTTTTTTGCAAGTAGCTGGGCTGTTGCAGTACAAGCGTGAAAATAGATCTGCTGAACAATGAATTCACACACCATTCATAAAATAAAGCATTTTCCATTCATCCATCTTCTCTTGTCACTACTTTTCAATACTAAGACTTATTTTTTCTAAAAGGTACGTATTAATGATTTTTATGCGTGCATTAAACAATCATGCCTTTTAGAAGTAAGGTGATAAATTTGTTAGCTCCACAGTTAGTGGAGTACTGGGCATCCACCTTGGCAGACTTACCAGACAGTGACCACAAAGTGCGGCTGTTAATAAAGGCCTGATAGAGAATGACATCAGACTTGCTAATTTGGAAGTCTCTCATGGAGGCGAATATTTACTTAGGTGCTGGCTGGTTATCATTCATTTTGCAGTCTTGACTTGAAAGCCTACAAGAGTTAGAGGACAATATGAAAAAAATACTCTTCACAAATAAATGAGAAGGCTGAGAATGTTTGGTTTCACTGCGTGAAGAATAGAGTCTGATGGAATAGGAAATGGAGACACCTCTTTCCTGAGGAGGAGGTTGCTCTGTGCTGAGCATAAAAATCGCAGGCATTTAATAAGGGTGATGCAATCTGTTGATCTGTACCAGAGTTACCTAGCTGAGATGCTTCCAGAAGAGTTTTGTCTTCCCCACAGAGCCGAGGGCAAACACGTCTCCTACACATGTTTTGCACAGCTGCCTTGGTGTTTGCGGGAGGAATATGTCGGTGATACAGCCATTAACGGAACAGGGACCTCTGAGGGGAACGCAGACTTTGAGCGGCTTTTGCTAAGAGAGTTAGGGAGGATCGCTGCGCCTCCCTCACCTCCAGCACCAGTCTTGTCTGGGCACTTCAGAACCAGATTGTATCATTCGTTTTTCCCCTTCCACTTGGGCTGGAAGTCAGGACAGCATGTAGGAGGTCTCCAAGGACTGAAGTTGTCAGGAAACTGTGTTTCTGTCTCTTTGCACCATGTTTGCATTGCACTAATCCCATCCTTTGGGGGGGTTTGTTGGTTGCCTGCAGAGACCAGGAAGAAAATACTTCTCTCCCTCCCCCCCCCTTGATGTGTGACGGCTTCTGCAGGGAGCTTGATTTCCTTCTTCTGAAGTCCTTACAGTCAGCAAGGGCCACAAATTGAATTTTTTGATAAAATTTCTCAGGTGCCTGTTTGGTACCTATTGTACCTGGGCTCAGGATTAAGCTTATTGTTACATTGAGAGTGGAGAAGGAATATTTCCTTGCAGGTCAGTTGCCAGGGATATTTCACCCTCCTTTTAGTGTGAGGCAGGGCTGCAGCATTTCATTCTTCGTCAGCAAATGCCCTGCACTCACAAGGATCCTTGATATCTTTTGCCCCTTCTGCATTTTTTTTCTCTTCCTACAAAACTTTAGTTTTGTTCCAGGAGTGGCGTGTACGGGTGGAATGGTTCTGAGGTTTTGTCTGATACAGATTTCTCTTGGGTGATTTGCCTCAGGGTATAAGGGACAAGACTTTATCACCGCCAATCTGGTGTGGAACGTATGAGCATCCCTACCGTTAGAGGTCTTGGGGATTCAGGCCTTTATTGAAGTCAGGTTTATCAGTACTCTAATGAGTGAAATAAAAACCGTGAATGACCCTATGGATATATACCGTTGGGCTTCCAGAAGTAGAAACCTTTCGGCCACTTGTGTGCACAGACACGGCTTCTGTGTCTTTAGAATAAGAGCCCCTAATTGAAGTTACAGCCCTGCACCCTTCTCTGGAGTCAGGTCAGCCATGCCAGGGCTAGGCCTGCCTGCGCACCAGAGATGGGTCCAGTGGCATGTGGCCTTAGGCTGTTGGACTTCTTGAAGATCTGGCCCCGTAGTACAACAGTCACAGTATTCCTTCGCATATAATGTTAATAGTTAAAAACATAGTGCATAAGGTAAAGCTGCCATTTCTGTAGCCCTGTTACTGCAACATATGCAATGTCTTGTGGACAAAAAGTGATCCCAACTGTTCTCTTTAATTTGTTCTGTTTCATAACTGCGTTCATGTTCCCCATTTCAATAAAAACTGTTTGCTAGCAGCACAGAAAAGTGAGGCGAGAAGGGAAGAGAGAGAGAAAGCACAGTGGCTTCACAGAGCTAGAATTAGCATAATCAGGGAAAGCATAATAAAATGCTTTGCAGTGACAGCTCTTTTGCATGATGCCTTCTCATCGAGGTGGTACTGAGGATGTACTGGGGGGAAGGGAAGGACCCACTAAAATGGGGGAGTTTGCCATTGTAGCTAAATTTGTTGGTATTCTGTTCCCAGCCCTGTTTTCAGAAGCGTAACGTGGCAGGAAACATTAGTAATGAGATGAAACTTGATGTGAAATGTCTTGATACTGGAAGCAGGGGTGGTTTTGTTCTTGATGGTTTGTACGTATGTGAGAAGGAAGGAAAAAGCTGTTTTGAAGGACAGTAGCCGTCACAATGATGGAAGTGATTAGGAGCACTTACTAATGGAAAGCCATGCTGGATCAGTTTATTGATCTGGGTAATGACTTGCTCATAAGCAGCGCTGTCGCAACAGAGCGTTGGCACACGGCAGGTATCGCGGCCGAAGGTGACTGTGAGTGTGGCACCGGCACCTGAAGGCGTGGCTGCCACGGCCTGCGTTCTGTCACTGCGCTGCAGTCTCATAGACCAGACTGGACACGGAGCCGTGTAATCTCACGGTCTGAAAAGTTTGGGACTTTTAGGTGAAATTGTTTCAATGACATAGCTTATTGGTGCAGCTCTGTAATACAAAAAAATGTTGTTTAAAAATAGACAAACGAGACCGTTTCGATGCTCACCACTTCCAAGGCTGCATTTTCAGCAAGTCTTTGCTTCCCTCCTGCACACATTCATGCACGTTACCCCGGCAGGCACAATACTCATTTAGCTTCTTGGAGTCAATTCCTTAGGTTTGCTGTTAGTCCCTAAGGAGCTGCTGGTCACGTAGTGCAGCTTCTGATCAGCCTTTGCCACCTTGACAGTGCTTTGGGTACTGGCTTCCAGTATTTTACCTCTCATGACCAAAGAGTATTTAATCAATCCATGATTTAATCAGCAGCTTTATTTACCAATATACTTTAACTCACTCGGTGATTAATGGCAGCCATTAACTCTCTTGCAAAACTGTAGGCCAAAGATGGTGGGTGCGCAGACGTCTGAGTAAGCTGATTCAAACCAAACACCTTTTCTCACAGAAAGCTCAGTGTCACCCAACGCAACAGCCATTTACCTTCTGCATCCTTCACGACTGTCCTACTCCAGGCAGAGTTATTAAAAAGCGTATCTTTTGTCTCCTGGGTGTCAGTTTCTGCCTGATCCTGTCTAAGAGAGCAAAAGACCTTCCTCCCACTTTGAAAATTTTAGTAAAACTAGAAAAGAAAGTTGGGAAAAACTGAACAAGCAGTTTGGATTTTGTCAGGGGAAAAAAAAAGATGGTCATAAGCAAAGCTTTCTGTTACAAAATACTGTGTTGAAATTATACACCACTAACCAGGCAATCGAAACAAAGAAACATCCCATTTTTAATCTCCACTTGATAATCAAGTATTGTTCACTTGAAAGGATGTTTATTATTTTACATGAGTTACTTTATTTAAAAAAAGCTCAGCATTTAGAGCTTAAAGATTTTTTTTTAACTTCCATGAAATTTTGCAGTTTCTATTCCAATATTGGAACAGAGAATAGTTATGAAAAATCAAATCCTATAAAGAAAAAAAAATAATTCCCCAGAGAATTCTACTTAGAATCAAGAAATTTAGTCTCAGTTTTGTATCTAGACCTGTGTTTTCTTGTAACCATTCATTCACCGCAATATCCGCTGCTTTGTGGGATGAGGGGTCAGATGTGTTTGCTAGTTAATAGTGTTTGGGACTATTGAAGACTATTTAAAAATCGAGCCATCATCTTAGTACTGTCTCCTAATGACTCTTTAGAAAGATGTTAAGGGGAAAAACATCCCAATTCATCTAAACAGCCTTCGGGGAATAATGGCATCAATTAACATAGAATTAACGGGTAAATTTTGCACTTACCAAACTTGTGAGGATGACAGGTGTCACACAAATTCAGTGCATTTTCTTTTTTTTTTTTTTCTTTCTCCTCTGGTACTGCATCCCACGGGGGGAGTGTTGCTTTCTTATCATCCTTATGTGAACAAAAAAAATAGTAAACAAACACTATTTGGATGTTTATAAGTAATGTGAGGTGGGGTCAGATGTTTTGATTAAAGATCCGTAAGTGAGCGGTGATGTGTGGTTAGAGCACAGCTATTTCATTACTACCAGGTGGCCCATAGCCAGAACATGTTCCTCTGGTTATTCACAGTACTGTACACGATTAACAGTGCCATGGTTTGTGCCGCTTGAATCAAGTCTGTTCCATGCACATTACCATAATTAGGTCAGATACAATGCACAGGCAGAACACAGCTGTTTTACAAATTAATCATGGCTGAAAAGAGTCTTTCTTGTGAAAAACATTGTGTACCGCATTTTTTAATAGCGGAGAGTTTCAATATCTATAATCTCAGATTCTCAAACATTCTTTCCAGGGCAGGGTCCCGCTGGTGTGACTCGGCAGCAGTGCAGGCAGTCGCACCTGAGTGGAAGGAGGCTGCTCTTCCCATCCCGCTCGGCCCCTGCTGGGTTTGAGCTCTACCCTGACAAATCCAGCTTTAGGAAGGGAGGACTCAGACGTGGTGTGGGGACAGGGGTCGTGCATTTAGGGCTTTTCAGGTGCTAATGACATAGACAACTATGTCACCACATCCCAATATCATGGATAGAACGTGTTGTTCGAGAAGAGCATAACTGAAACTAATGGCACTGGACTCAGCTAAGACCAGTGTAGTTTGTGTATCCGGGAAGTATTTTCCATGGTAATGGGTTACACTTAAAAAAAAGCCCAATTATTTTCAGAGGTTAAGTGCCACTGAATGTCAATGGAAGTTTGGCTCCAAACCCACGTAAATGCTTGACTTTCTTTAACCTGAATTAATGGGTCTGTGTCATGTCTATGTCATGTTCCTTTTTCAAAGTTTGTTTATTCACTGTGCAAATGTAGTAATTATAATTTTACCAATAACAGTGACCCGTGGATCTTATAAGAGAGACATGTTCTAGGGAACGTGATTGCACATTGTCAAAAAGTGTGTTTAAGTCAGCACATTCATTCCAGATTAGAGATGTTACTTGATAAAAGCACAGACTGTTCGGTTTAAGCCCAGCCAGCAGCTAAGCACCACGCAGCACCATACTGCCTTTGGCCGGTTGGGTCACCTGTGTTGGCTGTACCCCTTCCAGCTTTGGGTACCTGTGCACTGGCAAAACCTGGGAAGCTGAAAAAAGTCCTTGATCTCTTAGGAACAGCTAATAACATGAGTGTATTATCAACATTCTTCACATACCAAATCCCATACTGAATCTAAAACACAGTAGCTGAAGAAAATGAGTTCCATCCCAGCCAAAACCAGGAGAAGTACTTAACTGTTACATAAGTTATCCATTAATTTACTATAGGGAGTATTTTGACTTGCATCTTTTACAAACACTGATGTAATCTCTAAAGAACATCATGTTTTAGATGAATGTTTTAAGTTACAATGAATACAGCCCTGTTCAGTGAAATGAATGGGAAATGCAGCAGCAGACTTGAAGATCTCTCTAATCTGGAGATGTTGATTGGGAGTATTACAGCCAGCCTGAACTGTACGTGTGGCCATCATACGTATAGTCCATGTCAGTCATTGAAAAGACTGAAGATAAGTATGATTGATCCCGGAATTCAGAGTTGGTGTGTCTACATGTATTCCATCAGATCTCAAGGATAGTTTTAAATCGACAGAACTCATAAGCATGCGGTCCTGAGTCTGAAGTTGCCGCCGTTTGCTTTTGTGTTTGAGCATTTGGAGGACTCTCCATTCATATTCTCAGAATCTTCTCCATATCTGTAAAGGTTAGACCCAAAGTAGAGCATGTTAGGAGATGGAATAAGAGTGTGGTTTGTTTAAAAGCCTCACTTGTAAAGAGAACAGAAAACGTGAGCACAGGTTCATTGTGGTTTCATTGCATGTTTTGAACATGGAGATTCCAGGCTGACCAAAAAAATGGCTACAATTTTCTTTGTAAGTGATATTGCCGTCATGACTTTTGAATCAAATTAGTTAGCAGAAATTAGATGAGTTTCGGTACATAGCAGGTGTAAACTTGATTTATATTATTCTCATAATGAATTTAACAGCTCTGTTATAAACACTCAATTTCCACAGATGTTGGAGTTGAAAGCTTAGATTTATCAACCTTGAACTTATTAAAACCAAATTAATACAATTTACTTTTTATATGGAAGAAGGAAAGAGAATCGAAATAAAAGATAGGCTTGACGTCAGCTGAACAGGACAGCTTAGTGTCAGGCCATTTCCAGAAGCGAAATGGATCCCAAGCAAGTATATGGTAGCAAATGGTCCATTGGTGTTGCATTGAGGTCTCATCTGTTGACTTCAGTGGGCAAACAGCTCATTTTTGTTAAGGTCTCTTCATTGCTTCACTGGAGAATTAGATCAGATTAATAAATACCAAGATCAAGCCATAAGCTGTTTACACGGTCAGTATCCCAGCAGGGTGAACGCTGGCATTGCAGTGGTCAGTACTCTAGGAAAAAAGGCATGAAACCCCAAAAAGTACAGTTGCAACAAAAATGTGCAGATTTAACAGGAATTAAGCCAGTTTTGGGCATGAGTGCAGAGGAAAAGAAAAAAAGAAAAAAGAAAAATCTCATTTTCCTTCCTATTTGAAATATAATGTAATGCATGTATGAAAATACAATTTATACAGACATAAATCTTAAAATGCTTTGAGGTAGATGTTGTCTAATTTGCATTTATAGGACTACAGCAAGAAATTCTTGTCCAAATTGGAATATTGCTGTTTGGTCCTTACTTGAATACGGTGTAATCTAAGTACTGTTGTATAAAATGAGACAGCGACAGAGATTGTTTCACAGGCTATGTTTGGGTGAGTATTTTTCAATGTCAGCTATTACATTTTTCTAAGGGCACTAAGTTGCTTTTATTTGAAAGGAAAATATTTTGTAGAAAGAATGTTTCTATCCATTCTCAGATGTTCCTGATGAGCCCGTGATTCCCATTTGATCACAATGATACTTCTGAAAAATACGTAGGAAATTGTTGGGTTGGCCCAGTTCGCTGGTCCAGCTCACCATGCAGCTGCACAATCCTCTGTGCCAGCACAGTGAGAGGGGCAACACGGAGGTGGGACAAGCGTCCAGGACGTCAGGGAGGAGGAACAGCTTACGCCAGCACTGCTGTGGTGCCAGCCTCGCGTGTGAAGTCCAGGCTGTCTCTCCGATCTGCTCTGTTCCTACCTAGTCTTCTGAAGAATTAGCAGTACAGTACTGCGTTGTCACCGGCTTTGCTTTAGTTTTCCTGTTGAATGCTGTATATTAGTGATGTACGACTGGGTATGAAATACCAGGTTCCAGACGCAGGATTGCATGTCTGACTCTGAAGGCAGCTCTTGGTAGTCTTGTTTTATCAAGTTCACGCGAGGTGCTGAGAGTGGAAACTCGGAAGTTTGGAATTTAGCAGCTGTTCAAGTCAACCACACCAGGCTGGAAAACCTTAGAGTGAGTTTTCTTGTAGGATTTCAGCTCTGATCTGCTTCTGACCCCAAACAGAAATACCTTCAAAGTCCTTCAGCTGTTAGTTTTTCCTGCTGGAGTGATGATGTAGCCTTTGGCAAAACAATATTTTTCAAAGAAACCCCATATAAGCATTTTGGAGTTTGAAGGGAGGGAGAGGGAACCAAAACAAACTTCATTTCAAGTTTGCCTCGTAAAGTGAAACGACGTTGAGGGTATTTCTTGTGACAGAAACTTCATTAGAGAGTTCGCTAACGGTGGTGTCCGAGATGTCTTTCTCTGGCAAAATACCCAGTGAGGTTAAGGGTGGGTGTGGGTGTGTGTGCGCCTTCATAAGAGAGGATGCATCGGACCAATTATTTGCATTTAGCGGTTTTATGCAAAATTACAGTAACAGTATTGTTCTGTGAGTGGCTTTTTATTATGCATACAACACTACTTTCTGTTGAGAGAAATAGAAGTTGTTGGACTGTATATGCAGGGAGTGGCACTTACTACAGACTTCCTTGCATTCGACGTGTGGCTGAGTGAGCTGGGTAGAGCAAGAACTTGAAGTCTGAAGGGTCTTTCTACTGCTTTTAGTGTAGCCCAGTAACAGTCTGAGCTGTCGAGGAATTGCTTGCAATAGAGCGAATTTTTCAGAGGCAGCTAAAGAAGTGGAGGATGTAATTCCCCATGAACTATCAAAGAATCCAAGTTTATAAATCTTCTTGGCTTCTTAAAAATCCTTCATCAAAGAGATTTTTTTTTCCTCATTAAATTCTTTAAATAAAATATCCTTTTGCTCAGTTCACTTCTTGGATGCATTGTGACCAAAGTTTGGACTGGTTTAAAAGAGAGGTAGACTCTCTGTTATGCCTGGGGTCAAATAATCTGCTTATAGAACTCCATTCTTTCTACTCCATTGATCCAGTTTATTTCCAGTTCTGTCTGTGCTGAATGGGTTTAATCCATTTGTCACTTCAGGGAAGGCTGTAAAATGATCTGTTATCATCTGTGTGGAACTGCCGGGTTGGGTATCGTACACAAAAATCAGAAGGCGAGGAACAGAAAATGTCTGTAGGTAAAGATCAGCCATTGCTTCTGAAAAAAAAAAAAAAAATGAAAGCTATTCTATGTGCCTTGAGTTCAGAGGTGTGTTTGAAATTACCTAATTTGATCATTTACAGTTCAGCACACAAATTCATTCCTATCCAACAATAAATAAAATATGAGGTTTTGCTGCACCTTCTCTGTCACTCAGGCTTACTGCACATGAAAAGATCCTGGTTTTGGGGCCTGTGTAATATTTAAGAAATACCATATGTTAATGGCAATAAATCATTTATAAAATAACGTAGGAAGGGTATAAAATCCAGATAGGCTGTATAAAAGTTTTGTATGATCTAATTTGCTTTTAAAATTATAACATGCTAGATCTCACATCAAAATGTACATTACTTCTTCATCTGACATATTATTTGTGATGCTCCAAATTAAGGGCAAATCTCTGCTCATCACCGAGAGCAGTTAAAGCATTGTATAGTACTTGAATTTCACTTAAAAGCCCAAAGAATAATGGAACCTTTTGAGAAGCTGACAAGAAGCATTTAAAACAAAAGCTTTTCAGTGTATTTTTTTCATGTTACGTAACATAAAGTCATTCTTTGGAACTCATGACTGTGAGATGGCTTTGAAATCAAGAGAGCAACAAGGTGTAAAAAATAATGTGTTTTCAAAAGACATGTATATGATTAATGAGGATATTCAGGATTAAAATTATTGTTCAAAGGAGTAATGATTTTTGCTAGGGATGCCAAGTCTAATGTTCAAGGACATAAACTATATAATAAGAGCTGAAGTCTGGAAGGTCATGATGTATGATGAAATAATAGCCGGTAAATTTTGACCCATACCAGTTTCCAATCTACTTCACAGGAGGCTGCACATGGTTTTTGCCAGATTCAGTTTGTCAGCTGCAGTTTGGAGAAGTACAACCTTGGCCTAAGTTTCCGTTCCTTTTTCACCTGATCTCTTTCTGCCTCCATTCTTTTCACTCTTTCTGCCTTTCCTGTTGTGGTTTGAGACTGAATCGACAATGTGGAGATGAAATGGGCTGATAGCAAAGCAGTGTTCATCACAGGTGTGTTTAATGTCCGTGCCCTCGCTCGGTGGGAGGTGGTGCGATCCTGGAGAGAAGCTGGGCAGGTCGGCGCTGTGGTTCTGAGCATGACCTCCGGTCTCACTGGGGAGATGGTGGGGTCCTGGAGAAAGTCATGTGGGTCATGGTGGCCATTCCAGCTGTGCAGTGCACAGGCCAGATGTGGGGCTCTGGGCTGGCAGCTCTTGGCTCTCGTGCACTCCCGCTGCCTCTCCTGGAGGTTTTGTCAGGCCTCCTCCCCAGACCCCATACCGTATAGGACTGGATAGGCAATACCCAATTCTGATCTCTTCGAATTCCCATGGTGGCTCGGCTGCTGCTCACAGCCTGCCCCTCTCGAGGGTTCTCCTTGTGTGGCAGTGTCACAGCGTTTAACTTGGTTAAACGGAAGTAATTTGAGGGTTAACAAAGCTTAACCAGATGTGCATGGCACAGCAAGGGGCTACTAAAATAACCACAGTCATGACCACTCCCATCAGCTGCCCCTTGTGAGATATTTTAACATCTCTGCCTTGACACCTTTCATCCAAGGATTTGAAAATAATGATAGTAGTAATTTTTTTTTTAAGTACTATAAAAAATGAAGTACTTAAAATGACCTAGGACAGACTGTCCAAATGGGAGCTCTCAAAAGTACTGTGTCCCACAACATGGCTTTTCCTCCTTTCATTTTTTGCAGTAGTTGTGATTCTGAGCTTGTCTTGCCCCCCCTCTCAGAATGAGGCAGAAGATCTGCCTACATTCTCCTTGCAAGGACTGTGGTTCTTCCTGACCTTGTGTCAGCCTCTCAGAGCAGAGCTTCTCCCAGTATGTTTGGAGCAAGTAGAAATTGCTTTGCTTGATTAACTCTTAAGCTCCCTGCTCCACTGTGGGCTGGGTAAGTAGTTGTTGTTTTCACGGCATAAATAGAAGTAAACACTGAGGTGCAATGACTGTAAATCTGATTCTAAACTGCTCCCAGATGAAGACAAAAAGTAAGTGTAAAAGAACGCTCATGTAAATGCATGAGCTCCAAACAGCAAGGTCACCAGAATGAGCCTTTCAAGTAATCATCGTAACCACGACAGAGGTTTTGCTTAGTTCTCATCCTCCCCATGAACACTTGTGACTGCTTTCTCATGATCTGGTAATTGCGAGCCAAACCGAACCAATCTGCTGTCAGTCTTTGTGCAATGTTGACTTTGCTCCTGAAAGAGAGAAGCCTGCAATACTTCCCATCCCCTTTGAAGCTGCAGTAGCATTAAACTTCTGAGAACAAATAGTGCAAAGGGTAGGTGGGCAAGCCAGGTACTTAAAAAAATAAAAAAAATAATAATAAAAAAAAAAACCCACAAGCAAACAAAAAACACAAAACACCCCCAAAGACACACACAGAACCCCCACTCCTCCCCCCCCCCCCCCCCCCACCCACAAAAAACTCACCAACCAAAAAACAAAACACCCACAACAAACAAACGTTTGGCCGGGACTGAGCACAATCTTCCTCTTTTCTGCCAGTTAATCAAAGAGCTTTTGACAATAATTGTGCAGTATTGTGTGTGGAATAAAATAAGTACATTTTTGCAAGTTTAGTTCTTTACGACAATACTGTCGTAAAGAAAAGGCTTAATTTGGATATCAGAGTAGATAAAAAAATGCTACTGAAGTGAACACGTCTTTACTTGGGGTTGCAGAACAAGGCTGAGTAGTAACGTGACTAGTACTAGAATAGTATCCAACTGAGAATGTGTGAATAGGATTCAGGGAGTAGAAGACAGATCCTCTTCCACAGATCTTAAATCCAACAGGGGCAAGACACAAAAGTCCATTATTATGCCCATTCTGTAGGTTAATAAGTGAGGGACATAAATGAAGAGAGTCATGCTGATTGATCTGTGGCAGGCCCGCTGCATTTCATCAAGCCCTAAACCATCCTTTTCCGTTCTTCCTGCACTCAGGCACAGGGTCTCCTCTGGAACAAAGTACAAAACCTGCTTACAGGCATTCTGTCAGCATCAGTCCCCAAAAGACCCCTGTGCTAAAGATTCTCGTTTCCACTCAGTACAACAAATAATTCAGCTGACTAAACTGTTCCACATACTACAACTGAAATAATTTGCTTCTCCCAGAAATTCTGACTTCTAATCAGTCTGCTTTAATGTTAGATTAGTCCATCTTGAAACCAGAAAGAGTCCAAGAATCACTTCTTCCAGGGTTGTGTTCTGAGCACTAAGTGGTGCTTCATTCGGCCAAGAAGTTTGGCCTATGAACTAGCGAGTGCTGTCTCCCTTGGCCCAGTGATGAACCCACTAAGCTCCAGCCTTGCTCACAGTCACTCACTGTTGTTTGGTGGGTCCACAAAGCCTTTTTTTCCTAGGGCTGGAGGGGGCTGTGGGGGGAAGATGTTGTGACCCCTATTCTTTTCTGTGCCATTAAATCATACACAATTTCCAAGCATTGTTGAGAGAACCCAAGATTTTGTAGTCACATGGACTCTTTACTACGCACTTGCTGTGATTTGGAAATACATACGATTCTAGTTGCCGGTTTTAACCTCTAATCCTTACTTTCTGAGCTTGATTTATAGCCAAGTCCCTTGCAAACTAATCTTGTCTGTGTAGTGCTTCTCCATATAAAAGGCTTGCCTTATTTTCAACTACCTCGTTACGTTAAGAATAAAACTATCTCTGTCCTTCAAGGTACTAGCCCTCTTTAGTAGGTGTTTCATGCTTGCTGGCAGACAGATAATGTGTCAAACATTGCAGGTAGCTGTGCTGCTGTGGCTCTGCTCACTGCCTGCTGCTGTCCTGCACACTGTTAAACCAGGGAAAAAGCCTCAGACTGAAGCTGATGAATGGGGGAAACAACGAGGAGCTAGTTTTGCTGTTTATTGAAATTGTCCGTGCTTCCTCCACCGAACCATCCAGTCCTGGATGCAGCCAGAAAGCAGCAGGTACTGCACAGGATGGACTTACAAATCCTGGTATTCCTGTTATCCTATTTATTGCTATTTTTCAAACATAACATGAGGTTCTCACTAAAATTTTAATCAAAATGTATCAGAGAAAATCACAGGGTTGGATTTTGAATCACTATTCAAGACAGGCCAAGCCATTTTGAAAAGACGCCAGTATTTAAACTGGAGTTTGGCATTTACCTTCTGTTTAATATGAGTGAACAGGAGGCTTAAAGTCACAGGAAACCTAGAGCTGAGTTAAATGCCTAAGCACAGGCTTATTTTGTGCTGTTTGAATCTTTCAGGTATGATACTGTTGGTATGCTTTAGTTCTTGGCCAGGAGGCTTGATTGATGGTCCTGGGAACAGTAGCCAGCCCTGCCCTTCAGACCAAGGAGCTTTCGGCCCTGAAAACCAAGCTTTTACCTGCTCTCAGTCTTGTTGTGGAGAGTGCCAATGAGTACTAATCCTGAGGTGGCTACTTGGTTAGTTAGAATGGGCAAGATAGCCCTTCTCCCATTTCCGTCCCAAGATGACTTTAAATCAGATGCTTGGAAGGCAACAGTTCTCTGTTCAATCTCTTTCCAATCCAGAAGCGGTGACCTACAGAGGAATGAGTCTCTCAACTCCCAGGGCCAGCACTTTCCCATTGCGTTGTCCCTCCCCGTGTGTTTTTGCTTCTCCTGCAACAGTCCTACAACATGCCAATGAGTACCTTGGCTTCCACTGTTCTTTATTTCACTGTGACTGCTCGCTTCTGCAGAAATAGCTGAAGTCTGATTTGGCTTGCTATATCTAACATACTACTCTTCAGTAAGACCTGTGTCAGTTGGATCTATTATTTAATTTCTGCAGGGTAAGTGGTGCATGCCAACTTTGCAGCAGATTATTTTTTTTTAGGTTCTACTGTGAACCAGTTAAAATACTGGCATTACAATTCCACTGAATCCTAAGGGCTGCCAAAACTGTGTCACATAATGCCTCATTCTGTACTCTCTAGTCATATTAATTTGCACTGAGACTAATTGGCTATGAAGACTTGATCCTTGCAAAGCACCGAGGACTCTTCTCTTGCTTCTAAAAATGCTTCTGTATAAAGCCTCTCAGTACTAAGGCAAACGTGTTCTGAGGGCAAGTTCCACCATGTTGTACTTGAATTCCTCTGGGGAAATGAATAGCTATCACAAATCAGCCATTTTCCTGTCAAGATGGCAGAGACCATTCTTTGATTTTTTTTTTTCCCCTCCTTCCCCTTGTTTTATGGACTATAGTAGGTGTTTTGCACACATGGAAGAACTGCCTGACAGAACTTACGTTTAAAATATATTACTAAGGCAGTAAGTTCTAATAAGAATGTAGGTCAGAGCATTTATGTTACTGGTATTAGAGGGAGACAGAGCTACCCATCTTGGCTACTGTTAAAATAGTTTAATATCTGCTGGAAGGAGTTTAGATGTTGCTATGATGAGAAATACAAGAACCTGTATAAACAATAAGCACTTAAGTATGTGAGTGTTCTCACCAATGCAATGTCTGATTTGAGAAGGTTTATGCTAGAAAATACAATAACATTGAGCATATCACTTTGAAACAGAACATAAAAAGAAAAACAAGTTTTCTCTCTTCATAATAAACTGCGAATCTGAAGGCAATTACTGCAAAATGTAAAGTTTTCCTTGAAGTACTTGAATGTAAGAACAGCCTACATTTCACTTCTACAGTAATGAGAATGTGTTGTCAGGGAGCGTGTCCTGTACAGAAGGAAACCGGTGTCTGACCTCATCTGAGGCATCATGAAGGTGATTGGAAGAGAAATGAATTTAAAAAGCTCAGCATAACTAAGTTGCATATTCATCATTAGTTTTATATGCAGCGAAACGGGATGCTTCCAGAATAATTAAGCACAATAATACGTACCATACAATAGAATGAAAATGTTGTTTTCCGTTACAGTGCTATATGCCGTCTCTTTTGGGGGAGGGCTTGAATTGAGTGTGAGGCTGAAAGGCCTTCCTAGGTCTATATAAAAACAAAACTGCCCTTCCTATGTAATGAAAACAAAGGGTGCTACTTGCAACTGGTTTATCTGCAGATTACAAAGCATTGATCAGAATGATTATCAGTGACGGTTAGTCTCAGAGCACTTTGTAGAGAAGAATGAGATATTTTTCTTGTTTTATGAAGAAGAGTCCGAGACATGGAAAGGTTATGGCCAAAATTTGATTGCTACCCTCTTACAACTAGGAACACAACCAGAATATTTAAAGAGTTGGCGTCTACTTATTGCACTTAAGGAAATGACTGGATATATGTTTAAAAAGGTGGGGGGGGGGAGGGGAGTACTTTTGAAGCGCTTATCAAAATGTAACCATTTAACGCAGACATTTAAATAGGGGCCAATGGCCAGTTTTGCATATTGAATATATAAAAATACAATTCTTCAAGTTGTCAAGAAGCTATTCCAGATAATTTCAAAGCTGATAAAACTTCTGGAAAACTAGATTATCATTGTTCCAAGTTAGACCAAACAGATCTAGTACAAACTGATATTACCAGTTTGCTGAATAGCCAGTTAATTATCCAGTAAAGTGCTTAGTTTTATAAACATGGGGTTTGGTTGCTAAGACCATTTGTACCCTTAGGATAAGCGTGTGAAGGTAAAAGATGAATACAACAGAAATCAACCCACTGGGTTTTGTCTCGGCCTCTTTGTACACCTTGTGGCGTGACAGCCTCTTCAGGTGTCTCATTAGCAATGTGATTGCTCTGAAAGAAGGACAATTCCTAACTTAATTCCAAAGGCCATTGGAAAATGACTGTATCTGGAAACCTTAATGGAAAATTTGTTGTGAACTTCTTGGAACGTCAGTGAGGAGACATAAGTGATTGTATCTACTGACTGGAAATCTTAGATGGTGCTTTTGCTAATTCCCTTATCAGTAATACCTAAGTTTTGTGATTTATACCTGTATTGCTTCAGTGTTGTGTTCTTACATTGTTTGTTGTATTCAGTGCTCACTTTTAGGGATCTAAGCCAAGACCCCGAAGTCATGGTCCAAGAGCTTGATGTCAGTCTTCTCTTGGATTTATTTGGGCAAGAATTCACTCCAGGTAATGCTAGGCACTTAAGTGAGGCATCCTACTAATCTCTTCTGTAAACATGCTCTATTGTCAGAAGAGATACCCACACATCTAGTGGAAATACAGGTTTTTAACAATCTCTGAACTGTCTTCTGGAGATAAAGAGCCTGGAGTAACACACTCCTGATACATGTGCCTTGAGTTCTTCAAACTCGCTCAGCGCAGAACTGGAGCCGTATCCAGACTCAAGTTTTGTTGATCGTATTCATTAGTTTGCAGGGGCTCTGGGTCAAGACTGTTTGATGTATATGTGGTAATGCAATGCTAATTTGTACTCATCATAATTCCGGTAATAAAAATGTAGTAATTAAAATACCTGAAACAAAACAAGGTTCTTGAGACACAAATGAGTAATCAGCATTGGCTTATCAACTGCAATGCTGGTTGCATAAAATCCGCTAACAAAAATAACAGCTAAATGTACGATGAAGCTAAGCGGTAAGCTGCTCACTTATTATAGAACCATTAGTCATTTCATCACACCTCCAACCTTTCTTTTTTGTTCTTTTAATTTCTTCTGCATAGATTTATTTTTAGAGGAACTTGCTGCTCTTGGATTCATGCACAGCAACACAGCCTAAAATATCATCCTTTGAATTAATTCTATTTTTTTCCTTCTACATCAAAACAACTAAAATTATACTGCATGGCATATCCCAAGCATTACTTCTACCCACCCTCTGCTTTTTATGTTTGAAAAATATATGCAGTCAATGTGCAGTGGCTTGACTGGGCTAATTCTACTTAATGGTGTTGAAAAATATTTTGTAGTTCTCATTTATACTGCGCTTTCAAGTTTTATAATAATTCCTCTGGATGAACTGCTGAAGACGTGAGGAGGATCTGAAGTGGCTTATTTCTCTGAAAAGAACCTTACGTCTAAGACTGGCAGAGATCTCTTCTGGTGGCTCCAACAGTCAGGCAGGTGGACTCTGCAGGGAACTCGGGGCAGGTCTTCGCATACAAACATCTGCAGGGTTTTGGAGACCTCTGAGTATTCTTTGCTTATGCAGTTCTTTGGAAACTACCTTGAGTTCCTTAAAGCTGAAATATGTTATTAGATGTGATGCTAAATCAGTTATTAGTCACACAAATTATGGTTAAATTTTAACCTATGAAACTGGAAGAACACAAGCAATAGGACAAGATCAGGAGCATATGGTTTTCAGCAGCTGAAATATTAATTGATATAGCTCTTAATATTTAGATTACAGCTTTCAGTTTCCAACTGATATGACTTAAGTCTCTTGAGCACTGTGTACATATGAAGGGTCAGTCTTGTTTTTTCTGAAGTGATTTGTATGCTGAAAACACTTTATGCTCCCAACCTGGTAACAGGAAAACAAAGTACTTAACCTCAAACATTTCTGAAAGAATATCTTTAGAAGAGACGCTGTTTGTCCTGGGAGCATTTTTCTTACATATATCATCTCACTTTTGCACTTACATATAAAACTGTAACAAATCTTTAGTTCAATGTTTATCTAGCTGTGGCTGCAACACAAACACAAACTTTGAGGCAGTCAAGTGCACTATGTAGCAACAGCAGGATTCTCAGGTATAGAAAAGCATCCAGATAGTCACTAAATGGGGATTATTGGTTATCCATTACCTCTGACATCACCTAAGTTCCTGAAGTCTGTAGCATGTCTGTTTGTATGTAATAATAGGCTGAAACTAGTTTCCTGCTCAGATCACAGGCTCACTTTTAGAAGTTGTCCAAGTAAACTTATGGCCTGATCTGAGGAAATTCCCTGTTATCTTCTCACATGCACCTTCTTCTCCCCAGTTCTATATATTTATTCTTTATCATATTCCATCATGCCATATTAGAGTTTTCCCCAATCATTGGTTTTGCAGGTTCACTAACACCCCCTTATCCATCATTTCTTTCAGAGTTTAATCATTGATCATTTAATACCTTGCTTGGCTAACTCTCATTATCCTGTTTTTCCCTCCTTCACCCTTGATTGATTTGATTGACCTTGATAAGCAGCATGCATTTGAGTTAGATGATGACAACAAGGCAAGTGGCAGCAAGCGCAATTCCGCTGAAAGATTTGTTGTGCACTCACATATGTCAGAGAGTAGTTGGGAGAGATCACTAGGGCATTCCAAGATTTGATCTTATGAAGAGATCTGCTGATCAAAATCTCGTGTCAGTAAGCAATCATCTCTTGATTTTCATTTCAAGAAGTAACCAGCATGTTCAGCTGCCCACAAGCCAACTCTGAAAAGCAAGCATCTCCTCCAACTCTCCTGTTTTTCTTGGATGTTCAGTTGGCAGTTGACAGTTGTGAACTTGCTTCAGCCATTCCCTCCTCTGTGTCATATGTACCATCCCTATGTATTTAAATTGAGTATATCTCTGCGTGCATCCTCTCTCGAGAAATTAATTCCTGCAGAAAAGATTACTTCGGTATCCATCTAACTGCTTTTTCAAGAGCGCATCCTTGACAGTGTGCAGTGTACTCCTGTACCAGTTTCTGCCTGTAGATTATTCTGCCTGTAGAATGGCTACTCACTAAGAGTTTTGCAAATACTGACAACGCTGGGCCTGCTGAGGCGATGAAGATGCGCTTTCCAGTAGTGAATGCCTTTCCCTTGGCAGCATGGTTTACCAGTGGTCTGAGGCAGGAGTCATGTCCCCCACTTCCTTCCACCCTTAGTTTTTTCCCCTTACAGTGCTAGGAGTGGATTCTACGTGTCTTTATATGTTAGGATGCTGGAGTTGCTCTGGTATTACGCAGTGGCTGTCACCCTATCTGTTTACTCAAGAGAAGTTGATTTGTATCCTTTGTTTATCTATTTATCTTCCTTTTTTCAGCTACATACTAATTTAAACTGGTATTTTAAAGTGCAATCAACTAACACTGGTAAAAACAGGAGATACCCAAATGGGGAGATTCTCTCAGGGGGGCTGGTATTGGTTACTTTTAATTTCCTACTGAGGTGTCTTGGTGCTGTAAGATTCTGTATGAACGTGGAATGCTGTCAAAGACTTTGGTCCCAGTTCGTAATATTAAAAATAGGTCACTGTCATAGAAGCCAAAGACTAATTTGAAAGGTTTTTGGGTTTTGAAAGAAGCAAACAGCCTCACTGCAGTATTTACGAAAGTGGTAGAGTATTTGCCTAACTGCCACTGTTATCTCCCTGTGCCGCTGCAGGCGCTGGCTTAAGGCTCTGTGAGTTATATCTGAAGCAAAACATGGCCAAGTGATAAAAACGTGAGACTTCAAGTAAAGCCAGTTTGCTTATGTTCAGTATCAAAATAAGTCAGGCCCAATTTGCTGCAGCTAGTAGCTGAATCTCACATACAGAACTTAGTGAATTACACAACTGCTAGTTAGTGGAGCGTGACCATACTTTTTGCACTGATCAGTTCTCCAACGACAAGTCCTGCTACCTGCTCTCAGAAATAGCTAGGAAAGACCCATTAATCAAAGTGTTCTAGCAGCCTGTTTATGCCCACTGCTAAATAGAGGCAGGAGTCCTCTGTTCCACTACATGCTTTACTTGTCAACAGAAAACGCATGCCACAAATCAGGACTCTTGTCTTCTGCTCTGTGGGGAGAGGCAGCCTTGCTAAACCTCGTTAATAGTTTCTCAGACTGATGTCTCTAGAGTTTGTTTATGGATAGACTTTTGTTTCCTCCCATATCCTGAATGATTCCTGTATGCTTATTATTCCCGTAGGGAAATAAGTCTGTATCGGTCTTAAATGCAGCACAGTTCTACAGAATCTTTACAAAGGCAGTGGGTTTTGCTCCTTAAAAATCTATGGGCTAAAAAGTAGAATTGCACCCAACACAGAGTGCTTCCTATGGCTTGCAGCTAAGTAACTTGAGGGAGAATGCACCCCAGCTTGTAAGCCTGTTTAACCCTATGTATAGAAACAGGGCCCCTGTGAATACCTGTCCTCTGTGCTAATGAATGATGTGAAGAAGTAGGCAGAGCCATCTATCTGTGCTCTTTCTCTGGCACAACTGAGGCATGAACCAGACAGTTCCTGGGCTCCATTTCCATTCCTGTTTGCCAGAATTAGACTGGAGAGCAATTTACTTCTGGGATAAGCTAACAAAGAAGAATTACACAAAGTTGTCAGTACGAAAAAGTGCTTCTGAATTTCTATTGTTTCTGACATAATGCATCTTGCACATACTACCCTTTTTTCCCTCTCCACTCTGACTCCCAGAGGCAAAGCCTGCTTCTCCGAGGAAGTAGGGTATAGCTTTATAGACAGCTATGACAGATGCAGTGTTTCCTGGAATCAATGGAGTGACCTGAGGTTCTGTGCTGTGTATCATCATTTTTGATGTTGCATCATCAGGAAGTCCTGATGAATGTATGAGCGGGATTCAAGAATCCTAGGTTTCGTATCTGTCTCTGCCACTGGTCCACTGACCTTGAGCAAGTAGTGCTATTCCTTCAGATATCTGTTTCCCCACTTGTAAAGTGGGGATAATAATAATAATTTTCACCATGAAGTTCTTGAGACCTGCTAATGCAGTCTCTGTCTGACAGTGATGTGTCGTCCTTATGACTTGGAGCCAGAAAAAAATTCCCACCCATCTCATCAAGGGCAAAGTGTGGGTTACTTTGGAGGAGGCTGAGCACAGGCGTAGCAGCAGCTGAACTTTAAGAAAAGAGACATTTCGTTGCCCCACATGTCAGATGACAGCAGATGCAGGTGGTCAATTAGCTAGATGTGCCAGGGATCAGGAAATCAGACAAACCTGAGGACATGATAGAATGTAATTGTGGTGCAGAGGAAAAAGAGCACACAATTAGAAGTGGGTTCTCAAATTAAAACACAGCATGTGATGTGAAATCCTGTTCATACTCTAAAAGAATATCATATGCCAGTGGGCTATAGCATGTGTTTCTTTTTCTTTTTATCTTTTTTTTTTTTTTTTTTTTTTTCCCATCTTGCCTAAACCCTGCTGCTTGGTAACGGCAGTATTTTTGGGACTGATTCTTTTGCTAATTGCTAACCAGAAATAGCACCTAAGTTTGGCAGAGCTTTCAGGAGAAAAAGAATGAAGGCTTTTTGGGGGAGAAAATTTAGATATGCATAAAACTTGCATAAAAACCTGTTTTATTCGTGTCTGAAAATTCATCGCTCAGGCATATGCAGAATGAATGTGATTATGACAAATGGGAGAAGGTCCAAAAAAGCTGGACTGCTTTAAAGAGGTTAAAGTTCCAGCCATTCTCTTTTCAGCCCTAAAACCAAAACAGACCTGGTGCCAAAGCCTCTGCATGAGCACTGGCCGCACTGTGGCCAACATGTCTCGTCCCTTGCAAGCTCACAAGGCTAGTTTGCTCTCCTCCTGGGGAACACGATGCTGTTACATTGAGTGATAAAAGAATGAAATGAGGGAGCAAAAGAGTATGGAAGCCTTGGAATCTCTCCCCCTCTTAAAAAGTGCGATGTAGTGGGACTTGTGATAAACTAGGCTGAAGACTGCTTGCCCGTGCAAGTGTGCTCAATTTATCCAGCGGCTAGAACGGGTGACTCAGAAAAGGAAATCGGCAATTTCTATGGTTTCTGGATCTGCCAGGGTGCTGCAGGTCCATCAGCCTTTACTGGAATTTGGGGTGCTCCTAGCCTCTAAATCTTGGCTTACAGCATGTCATATTTTGTGATGAAATAATGAAAGCTGGAGAGAAGAGGCTCCGTTATAAATTGTTGGCCTGTGTCTGTTTCTTTCTGTTTGTGTGTTAAAAAACAAAAGCAATAACTATTTAGGGACCAAATTATAGACGTTTTACTGGTACTGGTGAGCATTTACTCATGTGAGTAGCCTCATTGACTTCAGCAGTTAAATGAGCTGCATCATTAAGCTTTTAATGCTTATATCCCTCTCGGATGACACAAATGAGCAGTATCCTTCCAGGCCATGAGAAGGCAGGGCAGTGTGGGCGCAGAGTTACGTGGAGTGTTGAAGTTGGACACAGTGGCACCTGTTGTTTGAAAGCTAATAGAAATGTATGTGATTAAATATACAGGCTGTGAAGCTTTTATCTGAGCCCATCACTCAGTAGGGAATGCTATAATTATTTTGTACTGTAGGGTGATATAATATATATCCATTTTTATTTTTCCTGAGTCACATATTTTTTTATGGCAACTGCAGAAAAAGAAACCAGATAATGTACATAAAGGGGAAGCTGGAAATGAACCAGCTTTGAGCTGTAGCATCTGAAGATGTACATTTAAAGTAAAAGAAAAAGTAAGGAACAAAAAGAATAAATGGAGGTATTTTTGTATAACATTATGTTCAAGAACAAACCAAAAGACCACAGAACTTTCTTGTCCGAGGATCTCCTAATTACCATCAGTTAAGGTGGCACAATTGATTTCTCCAGACTTGTCCCATGTTAAATTTATTTTTCTTAAAGTGTATTTTTTTATTTCTGGATGGATTATTGCAAAGAAACTGGGATTATACTGAGTATGTCTCTTAGTTTTACTTACCTATTGGCAGCTGTTAGAATGGTGCTAACACACCTCAACAGATGCTGTATTATTTCAGGCTCCTTTGACTGTTAAAGTTTCTCATTCATCTATTGTTGTTGTTATTAGTTGGACACTTCAAGTCTCCAAGCAGAGAACGAGAAGTCCTGGAAGTATATCCTGTACACAAATGAAGAGAGTCCCTGTTTGTGAGGATTTGGAATTGCAACCAGTCAGGAAATGCCTTCCCCCTTCCACCCCCACCCCCCCCTTCCTTCCCTTTCTCCAAGAAAAATTATGAGAAAAGCAGGGGAGGTTTTTCTGATGTCTGCCCTCATTTTCCCCACCTTCCATTTACAGTGATAATCCTGCATGGACTCTTAGGAGATTAAATAAACAAAATGTTTGTGATACGGTTAGAGCTTATGGAAATAGAGCATAACTAAGTATCACAAAGATTATGGCCCCAAAACATCCAGAAATCTAGAGAGATGATTTTGGAAAGACAAGAGCCTAGATACAGGAGAGAGTGAGGTCATCAGGTCCTCTCTCCAGAGGACCAACAGCTAGATTCTTAACCCCACAAACAAATGATGCATGTTAATTCTACAATTCCACAATTGATAATTACAAGATTGTCTTCTATACATATTCTGTGTGCAGAGCTGACTGTTACTAGTTTGATTTAAAACATTATGCTGTAGATTTGCCTTTGAAACTTCTGTGGCTTTTCAGCAGATCAAGGTTCCCTCCAATCATCTGGTTTGTAATGTTCTCATTATGTGCTCATTGTCCAGCAAATGAGTTATTTGCAAATATGTGTACAACTGGGATGAAAAATCCTTGAACCTAATTCTTGCTTTTAGAAAAGCCCCTTTATATTACTGCAGTTTGTAAAAGGGCCATCGTGTGGATAGAGAGTGAATTTAAGAGAGTCTCCATTTAAAGGGGTTTTAGAACTAGGTTATATACTTTTTTGCCTTTTAATAATTTGTGTAAGCTTGACTCTTAAGTCTAATTTTTCTTTAAGGATTGAATATAATTGAAAGCCTCGTTATATCCATATACAATAAATCAGTTTCTCCCAACAGGCAACCGCCTCTCAAAGTAGTGTTAGTATTCTGATAAGCTTGATTCAGCACGATTGCATTGACTTGCACGTCAGACTCCTTTTGTAGAGCACTCTATGAGTTCACACAGAAGAGAAAAGGACTTTTTGTTGGGTCAATGCAGGGACTCAATGCAGGGACTTCAGTGCCTAAGACTACCGTAAAAATGTATTTGGAATCCCAATTGCTCAACGGTATTGAACATGCAAAAATATTCAGATCACTTGCCCAATGGAATTGCTAAAAGTACCCAAGTATCCCGACTGTATAATGCAGAGGGGTTCATATATGTCACAGGAGACGTATGGGGTGATATGCTACATATAGCAAATGAAGGATCAGTAGAGCCCGTTGTATCTGGATCACCTTCCCTAAGCTTTGGCTGTATTGGGTGGAGAGCTGTCCACATTAGTATGTTTAGTTAAAATCCGGAGCGTTCAGTGTCAGTGGAGAGCAGGGGGTAAATGTTGTATGTTATGCTCAGCTGCTGCTGAGGTCTGTGCGTAAGGGATGAAATTTTTTATGGTAAATTTGCCCCTTTTAATGAGTACACATGCTTAATGAGACAGTGTTTTGGAGAAGGGTTCATTAGTCATTTACTATTCTTGTCACAGCTCAGAGTTAAGCTGGAGTGGCTGGCTTGGCATGAATGCACACTGTTGTGCCTCAGAGTTAGAACGTCTTGGGATACATCGTGACCCAGGGCAGATAGGTGTATCGGCTGGGAAGAGCAAATGGAAGAGAATTTCTGCACAGCAAATTAATATATGACTGGAATGCAGGTCATTATACATGCATTCATCTTTCTCCTAGGTAGTTAGAGATTGCAGTTTGAAGAGAGGTTTCTCCTGATTCTAGATTTTTTTAGACTTTGGTCTAGATTGAATGAGCTTGTTGTGGTCTCTGGATATTTACCCAGTTACTGACTTTCAGAGCAAATGGAAAAATCTACTTGTACGAGCCATATGCGCACTGGTTTTAATTTAGTTTCCATGGAGGACAATAGTAGTGAATACATAGTGACAGGGTTTGGAGTGTAAACCAGTAATCTGAGAATCTACCCACAGAATTATTGTGCTTCCCTGTCTTGCAGTTGTGTTCTGGGGATAAGTACACTGAAGACTCTGACGTGTTCCGTTACCATGGTAATGGAGGCTATATAAGTAAATTAGAAAGGTCCATTGGAGATTGACAACATGGAAGAAACAGGCTGTTGCTGATCAAAAACGGTGTCTTTGTACAGCAGCTCCCGGTTTGTTGTTTGGAAAGGCACTGGTATCTTGTTCATTTTTTTACTACTACTATGGTGGCACTCAAAGGTAGCGTCTGATCATAAGCCCACTGTGGTAGAAGCTGTACAAACAGAGATCAAAGAGATGGCCCTGGGCTGAAAAGCTCATAATGCGCATACTTTGTGTATCTTTGCACAAATACCTACTTGACTCAAATTATTCTGTCTGGTTCCCATGCCCTTCCAGGATGACTAGGAACAAGCACGTTTAGAGAGGAACAAGCCAAGGATAAACCAGTGGCTGTCTCAGGTATATGTTGAAACAAAGCACGGAGGATTTTCTCATCACTTCTCTAGCAGGTCCCACAAGGGAAGGGGATGAGGTGTTACGGCTGAGGGAGCCCACTATGTTCTCAGTGTCCCCATGTTCTGAGGTAGGTAGTGCAGAAGATAATTACAGTGACCTGGGACATGGTGAAGGATGACAAAGTTAAAAGACAGATTTTTACCCGAATAGAGAATGACTGACTTGGAAAGAGAAGAATCATTCAGCTCCTCTGAGATCATAGAATCATTGATGATTCATTAGCATATTGATTAGACAGTTTAAGGTGCCACACTGAGTAATGAGCTAGGCCCCCCCAGTTTGCTCTGGTGGTGGGGGGGGAAAGGAAATGAATTGCTGTGGACTGATCTTTTCCGTATACATAGTAGCTTGCTGGAATTGCCTGTGACTTCACTGGGATTGTCTAGGTTTTGAAAATCATGTCTTCATTCATTTGTTTTGGGAGCTGTCAGGGCAGGGGAAGCATTCCATAAAAACTTGCCCTTTGCTTCACTAAATTTTATTAAAAACAGAAACCAATATCCTCTAGATTTTTGTCTGCTGACGTTATGTGGTATTACAAATCAGCAGATTCCCACTGAAAAGGAAAGTGCTGCAGAATATTTTCAGAAGGCCTGAGCTTTTTATATGCATCCTGCAATGTTCATCACTTTCATAACTTTATAATTTTCATAGCCCTTTGTTAATTTGCCTCTTTTAAAAGTGCAGATTCTGGTTGTATTCTTACTTTAAAAGAAATCATGATACCTAATAATGAAAATGCTTTTTAGTGTTAATGAAAGAACCCATGACTTAGTGTTTTGCTAAAAGCAATACTGTGTTCACTGATGTTGCAACAGAATAGCAAACTCCACAGCCATGAAATAGGTTTCTATTAAGGTATCTGCATTGTATAGATTGGTGAAACGAGAAAGCTCAACTAGCAAAGAGCTGATTTGAGATGCAAAATTAGAAGCCATTTTCTGGTTCACAGTTTGTGATTGTATCACTCCAGCTAATGTCATCCCACATGGGACAGCTTAAAGATTACCATGTGAATGGGGTTGTGCCTGTGTTCATGCACATATAAGGAAAATGTTTACCTCTAATATAAAGGTGTTTCTGTGGAGATCTGTGTTCCTCTTGACTTCCTTTTTGTTTGTCTCATAGAAGTAGAAATTGTCCTGGAAGAGAACAAAATGGCACCAATTTAGAGTTGAGAATATCTTATCATGTAGGAGGACACTGATGATTCTGGCTGAAAACCACTGAATTGGCAACCTGAGAGCAGAGTAGGTGACCAATGCACTAGAAATCTGTTTTCTTAACAAATGAATGACCTTTGAATGTTTAATTAATAGGTTATATGTTGCTTCTATTGCTTCGAGGTGTTTTATATTTGAATTAGTTGGATAAAGCAAACATTTGTGAACTGAGGATACTAACATAGCAGTTGAAACAAGGACTTAACTTGCATGTTCTTATCAATGGAAATACAGACAGTATCTATTACCTGTTGTATTGCAGTACTTCAAAGGGTGTCTATTGTTGTGGACTCTGCAAGCCTATAGTAAAGGGTATTCCCTGTAGCAAGAGGCTTACATACCTAGTAATGAAAACAGACTTCCAATGGGAGGAGCAACAAAGAGAGGGAGAGGCGAATTTTCCAAATTGCAAAGATGGTTAGCGCTAAAGAGAACAGACCTTTGAAATCTCAGTCTGGTGACCTGTGGACTGGGCACACTGCCTCAGAAATGCAAGGTGTTTTACAAAACCTAGTGCTCCAGTAACCTTAAGGTAAGTTTTCCTGCAGTGATAGAGAAATCTAACACATGTATGTGGCCTTGTGTAAACTACTTTCCTTTTCTTTCTCTCTCTCTTCCTAATGTTGTTGCAGTCATGATACTGTTATTGACAGAAGCTTCCCCCAAAGCCTTGTTTAGCAGGTGGTATGTGCTGGTGAACACTGGAACATACAGCTGAAAGGAGCAATGGGGTCTCACAACCCCATCCCCCATAATCATAATTGAACACACAACAGAATGATTCCCAGGGCCATCTGCTCCTTCCCTAGGAGCCTGAACCATAGGTAAAGGTCTTATTAAGCCAGTTTATTGTTTTAATAAGATTACATATTTGATAAATGCAATCACATGTCATAGTAATGTAACATGATTATGAGCTCAGGTTGCAATGTCCACCTTGAAAGGTGCAGCTGTTCAGGGCAACCGTTTGACTGTAGACAAGGAGAACACAAGTTGTCCTGACCTCGCTCATCCAAGCCACTTCAGTGGACTTTCTGAGTTATGGCCTGTGCTCTGTGCCTACCATATCTTGTTATATCTCCATTAAATGCAAACACCTGGAACCACCATTGCTTTGGAAATCACTGTCCTTTTGCCAAATAATTTAACACAACAGCGCACATTGTAAATAAGGTGGGTCATGCAGAAAACTAATTGCATTTCCAGTGGTTTTACAAAATGTTGTAAGGGTGAAAGAGATCATAGAGTAATTGCCATAGTAATCTCTCTCCTCTATGTTAGGTCATTGAGGGAAATCTTAAATTTACTCTTCATTGCAGTCAAATATTGGAATCTGTCTGGCACCCCCCAGCCATCTGGTATGCTATAAATCTAGCCAACAACATGGCTCTCCACCATGAAACTCTAATTATTCAAACCTCTATGATGAGGCCTAAACAAATAGCTTCAAGCAGGTACAGATCTCAAGGGAAGGTTAAGTAAAGTATCGAACACCAGGTCCAATCCTTGGAAAGGTAAACAGAACAAAGATATTTTACCCAGCAATAATTTAATCTTCCTTGATTGCTGATTGATTCGATGGACATCACTAAATGTGACACATTCACAGCACCTTAGCCTCTCATCAGTCATTTTAATTTGCACTCTCATATATTTCAAATATGTTCTCAAGGTGACTCTATGTAATTTTTTTCTTTTCCTCTTCACAAATTAGAAGAATGATGGGAGGACCAAAATTCAGAAGGTGCTAAACAGATTGGGGTGTTTTGGTTTTTTTTTTTTAAGCCATAGTAGAGAAATGGTATTAATGTAAAAATGAAATGCTTTAAGTTTGCAGTTTCTGCTAGCAGAGAGAGGAAGAAAGCTTTTTGGGGAGTGAAGATTCTTTGCAAGGTATTAGTGTCATATAATCAGCTTCTCCAAGGCGACATGAATATAATAATATTCATAGGACCTTTCTTCTAGGGAGTTCAAAGTGCTTTTCACATAAAAAGTTTTTTGAAGTCTTATGAAATAATAAAGATTTCTTTCGGGAATACTGGGCTTGTAGGTGTCAGCCAAGGGAAGTCTTCCTCTTCAAGACAGTATTTAAGGTTATGCTAAATTTTAAGCATGTACTGAAGGCCTAATGGGCTTTTTGCTGAAGTATGTAACTGAGTGCTTCCCTGTGGTGGGATTTTAATAGAATATGATATAGAGAATCCTATTTCAGATGGTCATCCTGAGAAACAGGAGTGAAATTAATGTTTCGGATCTGTGGAGTGTAGCAATGACTGATGTAATAACAACTGCTGTCTGTATCAACCTGGAAAAGACGACACAGTGTCATTGGATCATATTATGGGACTTCAGGAGAGACTTCCATAGCCAACGCTGAATCGTACGTCCTTCTGAAAAGGAGCAGTAGCTCTTTAACTGAGCAGATAAACAGCATGGGACACTTCAAGATGAAACTGCAGAAAGAATTTGGACGGGAAGGTCCACTTTGATCAGGATTTTTGACCTACAAGAGATGCCCTTACCAAAATACAGAGGTACTAGAAAAACAAGTCAGCTTGAGGGAAGAAACGTTCATAAAACCAGTAAGAATACTAATTTGGGGAGCAAAATTAAGTCTATGCCTTGAATGAGGATGATGACACTCAAATAAACAGTCACTTAATCAACAGTGTTTTAGTGGTGCAAGTCAAGGCATATCTAGGGACTGCAGCAAAGTACATAACAGAAAACAACAATTCTCTGAAGCCATGCGTCTGATTATGGTTACAGACGTGGCGGTAATGTGTGAGGTGTCAGTGGACAGTGCTAAAAGTGTAGCAAGGTTTTTGCATTTTGTAAGACTTCCATAGCATGTAGAATATGCTTTCCTCAGGGAACTCATATTAGCCTCCGGCTGGAACATTGTAGCTCAGGGAGGCTGGAAAGTCATTTTCATTGTTTTCTGACTGGTGTTTCTGTGCCAGATATATACATTTTTTTGCATAGGTGTTACAGTTTTAGAAAGCTGCAGCCAGACAGAATTGGTATGAAATACAAATATCTGTATAACATTCAAAATTGTAGTGTTTGAGCACCTTATGGATGATAGGAAAATAATAATGCATTTTAGAGAGAAAATAATTTGATTTGCTCTGAGGACATGTGTCTGACTAGACTAGGAAGTGAAGGCAACAGAGACCTACACTAAGACTTGCAAAACTTGGTTTCTGTCTTCAGCTCATCAGTATGATGAGTGAGCCTGATCATCTTATTGCAATGGCTCAATTTCCCCCTATGTAAATGGTGATAATATTAGGAGTTCCTTTGTACAGGTCTTGGAGACAGACTGATGGAAATGCAAAAATGTCATTATTACTGTTTATTTTCTGAGTTACAAGTTAGTGCTTCAGTCACCTGCCTGCACCCTTCTTCCTGAAAAGACTTACAGAAAGAAGTTATAATTCTAACAAAATTCCTGATGTAAATATCACAAGGTCTTTAGTATTTGCCTCTACTTACTAAAGGAGCAAGATAAATAAAAATTAGATTAATAAGTTTTGACACTGGAAAGGAAACCTTTTCTTCACTTTCTTGGTATGTGTGGTATTCTCATTATGCTGGGAAGAGGTACCTTACCATTGAATGGCTGGCCCAGTGCATTGGCAGGTGCTGGTGGGAAGTTCTACAGTGTAGGGCAGGTGATTTAGTGTCTGAAAGAGTTTCTTTTTCTTTCCTTTGTTTCTCAAACATGGGTATTTTTGAAGCTTTGAATTTCTGAAACCCATGCAGACAGACAGATTTTCAAGTTCGGATATAAACTGGAAAAGCATTTGGTGGAAGATGTAGGATTTCACCCTCTTGCATCTCCTAGGAGTCTATTTCTGAATTGCTTCATCAGAGGCTCTGTAATTTTTAAAAACTTGCTGGTTTTTTGTTTGGTTGGTTGGTTTTGGGTTTTTTAAATGAATAATAGATCTAGATCATCTGTGGTGGACATAAACAACCTCTACATAATACACTTTTTGACTTGTGGGGCTGGAGGTAGGCTTGAAAACTGAGTACATTTTGGCTTTTGGGCCAGGAAAGAAAATGGAAATGATGTGTCAGGTTCAGGGCACTTGAGTGCAACCTGCTGTTTTCCAGCACAGACCCTTTAACAGGTATCTTGCATGTCCAGTTCAAACAGTTGTTAACTACAGTTACTTGTAAAGTTGTATCTTAAATTTACCGTTCCACTGTAACACATGTACTGGATCTAGAAATGGAGTGATCTCTTGGGTTGCTTAGCACTCTAAACTCTGTTCTGAGTTTGCGCAAACAAGTCTGCCTCCCATTCTTGTAAACACTTAACTCCAGCTCAGCTAATGAGAAACAAGGGCATCTCTCCCTGCTGTAAAAGAAAAACAAAGAATGGGGATTATAGTCTTTGGCCCTGATTCAGGAAGACATTTCTGATGATGCTTGCCTTAGAGCTTCAGGAAATGTGCTCATCAGTATTCATGTGCAATACAGCCTGTGAGAATTTGAAGTAGTCTTGGTGGGCAACTTTGATCATCTTCAAACCATAATTTTTTTTTCCATGCTTCAATAGATGTGAGAAGTCACACTAGCAGGTTTTTTTAAAGAAACAAACTGTAGAATCAAGAAAGTTTGGACTAGTTGTAGAGTAAGAGACAGATGTTCTAAAACTCAAGAGTGTACGTTTATCAGGCTCACGATCACTGTTGTGTTATAACAGTACTTTGAATACTTCCTTTATCTACTCTAGGGCAATGCATAAATGAAGTTGAGTAAATTAGAGGGTTTCTTCAACCTTTTAGGTCTACAGGGCCCGTCTGTAGTTTTGCAGTCATTTATACTTCATTGGTGCACTACCAGTAGTACAAAGTTAATCTTGATCAGATGTGGGTAGAGGATCGCCTTCCTTTCAGGCTGGAGAAAAAGATAATGAACTTACCCCAGCCTTGCCAGGTGATGTATGCTGCTGGCTTTGGAAGGACAGGCAGTACCCAATCTGGGCTAAATTTTGGAGCAGTGTGGATAGGAAAGACAAACACTATCAGATCCAGCATAAAGCCTGTAAGACTCATATGCTTAAAACATCAGGTTTCTTGTAATCGCATTATACTCACAAGACTGAGTTCCTACCAGCTCATTGCTTTGCATCATGTGGCCACTGTGGTTTTCGTCTGCTTCTAGAAGCCCTAAAGCTAGATTTGCTGTATCATTGAACTGTGGCCTCAATGTCAGCCCTTTTTGTTTCTCTAACAAACCACAGATTATCTCCTACAGGTCCTGTAAGACTATTTATGCTGCCTGAGAGAAAACAGACTTGATTTTAGCCATATGGAAGGGAGGGTGGAGGGAGACATTTGAGAGGCAGAAGTTCTAGAATGGTAAAAACAATCCAGGAAAATAACTAATGAGATTAGAACTTCAGCATTGCAGCCATTATCAACTTCTTATACACTGCCTCTCTTTTCATTCAAAGTGGAAATGGCTACAGCCGTGTAAAAGATCATTCACGTGTATTCAGATCAGCACTTGTAATAACGTAAGTATAGATTTCAAACTTAGTTCACTAGTGGTTTAACTTTGCTTCTGCCAAGCACTGTGCTTACCCACAGATTGCTTCCTTCAATTTTTATCATCCCTTTCAGAATAAAGGCTGATCCTTGCTGCACCCTGAGAAGTTGTTGGTACAACCTTCCAAAATTCAGTTTTAATTTGCTTATTATTTTTTTTATTTGTATGGCTGGAACATTGAGTGATTCTAAACAGATTTTGGAAACCTGGAGTGTTTTATGCAGGTCAAACAAAATACGTATGCTTTCAGGACTTAAAAATAAAATAAATACAAGCACTAAAGAAATCTAGTGGATAGTATAAGAAAAGTGGGAGCTTTGTACCCAGCTCTGCTTATGATTTGTTGTGTCTGGAAAAAGCCCTTCACAAATGTGTTCATCTGATTCTTTTTAGATTACAAACTCTCTGGAGAAAAAAATCTCCTTTACTAAAAATTTGTACAGTAACTCTCATAATACATGGGCTTTTGCTCTTTAGATATTACTCTTATTTATAAATAATAAATGAAAAAGATATTTTCTACAGTTTGCATTTGTTTCAATGAGTGTTCATTTTCCTTGTATTACAAGAACAAGTAAATAGTAATATTTGATTTATATGGCTTCTGCGTAACGATACGTCTGACAGCTCTCTCCAGCAGTCATGTAGAGCCTTGCTTTCCCAACACTGTAAATGAACAGTGCCATTCTTTATTAATTATTCCTTAAAATGCAGATGATTTTCGAAATGCCTCATTGGCTTCTGGTATTATATTCCTTTGCTGATTTTTCCATTGAAGTTTTATCAGTGTTGATCATTCTGGGGTTATATGACAGCCTTGTGAAACTCACCGAGAAACAGAAAAATGGTTAAGAGTTGTGTTAATGGAGCTTTGAAAGCCAACGCAAGTGTTGTAAAAGAAAGTGTGTTGACTAATAAGAAGAGTGTGGATTGATCAGGTGGGATTTTTAGTTTTTGACTTGGTCCCTGGCTCCTTGTGTGCCCTTGAATAAATAATGCCATGTGTTCATGTCTCAGTAGCTAAGTCTTTAAAATAAGTGTAAATAGAAGTCAGAAAGGGAGTGACAGTTTAATTACTACTAGTAAAATGCATGGTACTATTGCAGAGAAAGGTGCTGAAACAAAATACACTCAGTGTGTTCCATCAGTCGAAGTGGGAGGTTGAAAGTAGTTCTGAAGTCTCCTCCAAGGGGGCTTAGGAGAGATGATGATTGAGGCCTGTGGTGACGGCAGTGATTGATCTGTAGGCAACTTCTACAATGTGTGGCACAAGTGCGTGGCTCGGGTATTCTCTAGGCTTAAGCTGAACCCATTAAGCTGCAAAAGTTTTCAGTGACTGTCAAAATGGTTCACAAAGGCAATACAAGAAAACTCAGAGTCTTGAGGATATTCCTTAACTCCAGTTCCACAAAACACTCCCATTTTTAGCCCAAATCTCCCCGTGAGGTCACTGCCAAAAAACAATCATTATGAGCAAAGTGTAAAACAGGGGACTTAGGGTGTGTTTTTACAGTCACCAGAGAAGCATTGTTCTGAATAGTAGTAATTTATTAAGTCAGATTATTTCTGGAAAGAATCCTGTATTTAAGTAGTCTCAGCACACACAAAACATTTTTCCCTCCTTGAGCTGTAGCTGTATCTCTTTTTTCCACAATTTTCACCCTATGAATGCTCCAGTGCATTAATACGTTTAGTGGCTAATAGATGGAAAATAAGCAAAGCAAGACAATAATTATGATGATGAAAAGGCAGTAAGAAACCTGAGTAGTGAATAATGAGCAAAGTATTCAACTCTGAATTTAAGTGTTCTGCTGCAAAACTTCTACGTTATTTGAAACTTAGGTAAGACTTTGGTTTTACCTCTGATCCGTTCCTGTGTCACTGGTGGTGTAAAGCCATCTATGCCCTCGGATGGTTGTCTCTGTAATGTGGAATTTAAACAGGAGTTTCTATTGCGTACATGTCTGAAACCTGGTAGAGAAACCACTATGAGAGTAATCTTAGAGTCTGTAAAATGTACTCTCCTTTTTAATGTTGTCAGAAGGCATGTGTGTATATGAAATTTACAACTCACTCAAGTTTTCCCTTGACGATTTACAAACTACATACAAGACATTTTACCACTGAGAGCAGCTTACAGGAGCCTGGGGACACATTGAGGAAAATCAGGAGTAAGGGAACGAGAATTAAATCATGTTCTGACATCATTGATGAACTGCTGGCGAGATGGCCGTCAACGTTTCCGAGTTTAGTACTCATTCAGGACCAGCAGATGGAGCTTTTAGTAATAGAGTTTCTAGGTCTTCCTCAGTTATGGAGACGTCTTGAAACACATTTTACATAGCCAAAAGCATATTGCATATATACAGCTATAGAAAAGAGAATATTACTTGTATGACAGGTGTCTCTCTTTGTTTACGCTGAGTCCATCTTAATTTGAGAAGAAATTCGGGAACTTCCATGCAGACATCTTGGTAGAAACATTCGAAAGCACGTATGCCTAAGTTTCTAGGTAGCAAATACACACTCGAAGGGGCTGAGCTTTACCGTGAGCTGCTAAACCAGAGATTGTCACAATGGTCAGATTTTCAGAGAGATTTAGATACTTTCAAAATTTGCCTTGTAAATAAGCAATCAGAATTTAAAAACTACTCAGCATTCAACCACTTGGAGAAAAAACACACACTGTGCTTCCTTTTTATCACTCTGCTTAGATATGGAAACAGGAACTAATTACGTTTAAAACTCTGCTTTCCTGTGAAGTAGCGTATGAAAAGGAAGTTTACATTAAGTTAAATTTCTTACCAGTGTAATTTTGTCGGTATCATTAGATTTAGGTTGCTAAACCCAAGCCATTGCTTCTATGTGAAAGAAATAAATTTTTAGACCTGTTATGTATTATCTGACATGGAAGATTGAATTATTTCAGTAGTTCACTTTCAGTATGGCATCTGATGTCCAGACATTTTGAGCAGTGATCATATTCTGCTTTGCTGTGTTTTTTATGATTGTAGAACATAATGTGTTGCTTCCTGACAGCAAAACATTCTCTATTAACCCACCATCTTCTACATAAGGAAGTGCCGAAGACTACAAGAACATACTTTAGTGGAAAGATTTTTAAGACCATCCAGACCATGCAGAATGCAATGAAATTGCTAATCTCATTGAACATTTTCTCTAGCCTAAGTCTAGCACATCCGTGTATTTTCTGTTTTCTGAGTGGTGGTGAGTGTTGTAGATTCTGCACTTTCTGTTGGGTTGTTTTGGGTTTTTTTTAAAGAAAAATAATAACAATAATAAAAAAAAATCCCCTTAACAAAACCAGCCTTAAACTCAGTGACCTATGTACTGATCACCTTTTCTCATGGTGTGATCTATTCTCCATTCTGTTGAAGCTGTGAAGATGCTTCCCCGTTGCTCTGCTTATATAATTGCTTTTTGGTTGAATGAACAGTGAATTCTGCTGTTTATAATGCTTTATAGATAGGAATTATGTGATCCAATGCGTATAATTGTTCTAGATTAAATTGTATCAGCTAGTTTTCTTGTATGTGATTTGGCAAACATGGCTACTGTGACTAGCTGAATACTGAAGGATACCACCATTTCTGCTGTGCATCCTTTTGAAGGGGGCTAATTTATTACAAGTGAATGATAACGACGTACCTCTTGATTTTATGCTCTACTCCTTTAAGCTTCAGTACGGATCATTCAGTTCAAGTCATGGCAGAAGTTCCCAATGGGAACCGGTGCGTTTTGTTTCTGTTTCAGCCAAGCCAGTGCCAATTTTGGCACTCATTCAGAAGGTTAGTATTTGGCTCCAGTGGCTTGGGGCTGTGCTATAGAGATCAAAGAGGTGTTGCCTTCACAACCAACACTAAGTGCTGGAAGAACTAGTAGTTCGTTTTAAGGAGTAATAAGTGGGTCTGAGAAATACTAGTTCCTTTTTATGAATACAAAAGTCCATGTATGTGCTGGGGTAGGGAACTGAAAGTGTTAGGGGAGAATAGTATAAAATAGATGCAATTTTGTGAAGTCTTGAAAGGGACCAGGGAGACAGATAGAAAGACCTGAGTATTGAAGAGTCAAACAGCAGAAAGGAAAGATAATTTTTAGTCATTATGCACCAGATTTTCCAAAGAGAAAAGTATCTTCTGGGTAAAGACTACTGAAAGCAAATGGGACTTGAGTATCTTGAATCGCATAATTCCACTTTGGATTTTCAAAAGAGTTTAGTATGAGGGGTGTTGATTAGAGCATATCATAAAATGAAAGGAGGCGGGAAAAAGGAAATTATTTTTTTCTGCTGAAACTTTTGATGAAAATGAAAAGCATTTTGGTTTCAGATTTGATTTGCTTAAATTTAGGAAACACAGGAAGGAACAGGGTTTTTTAGGAAGAAGAATGATATACAAGCAATATAAAAGGCACCAGACATTAGAAGGAGTACATTTTTTGAAGAGCAGAGAAAGTCGATCATATCGAGTAGACATTTCCCCCTGCCCTTGGGTGATCTGATAACAATGTGGTACAATTGTTTGACCTTGGAGCACCTTAGCCATGAAGCAAGACATAGCTGCACAAGGACATCTTCAAACAATGCTCTTCATTTAGAAAAATGCTGAATATGTAACACCTGAAATTTCTAGGTCTAGGATCCATGTTTCACATACTGTATAATATCTGTGTTTTATTTTTCCTTCAGGAGTCAGTATTAATAATGTGAGAGCCAAGCTTTAAAACAGTATTAACATACTCTTTAATTTTTGTGTCATCTCACAGTCTGTCTGTCAGCAGCCAATGACAAGGGATGGGCAGCTCTGGACTGTGGATAGAACTTTCACAGGCTGTGCAATTTATAGATCTGCAGAGATTTATAGTACCATTGGCTCAAATCCTCTCTCCAGGGAACATTTTCCAGAGCTAGGTAATTACCTGAGTTCTGAAAGCAATGTGCTATCATCAAATACATCCTGATGGTCTCCTTCCCCTTATTCTTTTTACTGTAACTATCTCTAGTTTGAAAGCCAGTTTCTTTTTTTGTGAGCCTAGAATAGCTTGTCTGTGGTGTTTGTCTTGGGTTGTGAAAAAACTCCAAATGCCGGCAAAGATCAACGCTAACAAGAATTTACCTGTATGATTCAATGAACAGAACCATCCTGCAACCATATGATCGTGTAATTACTGCTGTCATATATAACAAAATACAGGCATGAAACACCACATGTTCATTTCTGACTGGGATTTCTTGATCCATGTAAGCATGCTGAATCGATGGATTTATGGCTTGCAGTCTCGTAGACCAGCTGTGTACTTCACAGACAGAAAAAGCCAATTATTGTGAAGTTGTTTTGGTGGATGTTGTTCATCCGTCGCAGAATGTTCACATTGTTAGTTGAGTGTTACAAAGTGTGGTCTTGAAGTTTATCAGGTTAGTCTTCGTACCTGCTTTTATACTCAAGGACATTCTCCAGACTCTGACATGTCCCATTTTGCTACCTAGAGAAATGACTACATGTAGTAGAGCAGAACAGTACTTGGCACAATTTGAATCCAAAGGCGTGTACTCTCAAACTTAAAAATCAGGTCCAATTATTAAAAGCATCTATTGGCAAACTGGCAAAGAAGGTATATAATGCACACTTTATGTCAATGTCTTTTGCTGTATATGCATAACGCTCTTTATGTTGTCCCTGGAGTGTCCAAGAAGGAGTATGGAGATGCTTTTTCATAGTCCCATCTGTCCTTTTATGCTTCTGAAGTGAGCATGAGGCAGATTAGAAAGATCATGATGTCATTTTATTGAAGTCCCCCCAATAGAGAGCTACCCATGTATGGTCATGGAGAAATTTCACCAAGTGGAAAGTCTCACAATCTAATTTGGAGTATAAATTCCATTTTCCAAAAGGATTTATATTGCAAAGGACCCAGATTTACAAGTTTTTATGCTTGTAACCTGCAAATGAAAGCAATGGGAGATTAGGAGACTGCTGAATCTGGCCCACAGGAGCCAGAGACTCACCAGGCGTTCCCTGGATACACAGCCATTAGAAGAGAATGTTATCTTGTGTACATGCAAGAATTCCCCAAATGGGGAAATCTCTGGTGTCCATTTACAGTCTTTCTGAGCCATCCAGTCACCTTGGATGTAGCAGTCTGGCCCTTTGGTCTTTGCTCCTGTCTTTATTTCCACTGCAGCCATTAGGCAGGCTAATAGCAATAAAACTTGTCCTTTTTGCCCTCTGTTTAGCATCATGCCTCGAGCACAAGAGTCATTGAGCATAATGTTCATCCAGTAAATACAAGTGAAAAGGATACTATTCATTTGCAGTTCTATTAGTGGAAGCTACGGTTAACAATTCAAATCTAGGGAGAAAGATAATTGCAGGAGTTGATTGCCAACCATCCTCCTATGTTGACTCACAGGGCAAAACGAGTGAGAGCGAGAAAGAGAAGCTAAAATTATAGTAGAACTCTCTGAGGAATATTAATGTAATAGTTTTAACATGATCCTGCTCACATTTTGTCAAGTAACGTTAATAAAAAAGGATGGCTCTGGTAATTTTTGCAGTATTACATTTTCCTTGGAATAATTGTGACTTGACACTTACTTTACAAACTAATGAAACTTTTACATTTCTGAATGTTTTCAAAATTTTTTTTATTTAGGTGAAGATGATACCTTTGGGCTGAGAATGTACGTTTTGGAATTTTAATCTTGTTTGCTAAATTATTTATGTGCAATACTCTGAAGATGCTGTACGGTGAAGGATTTTTGTGGGAGTTAGGAAATCTCTGGGATTGCTTTGAGAAGCTCATTAGCTATGCAAAGTAGGTTTGTTTTGGGTTAATGCACATAGAAAAATTTTATTATAGCCCCAGTCAAGAGTCTGGGCCCCACTGTGCCTGGCATTGCCCTTGCTTTGTAACAAACGTATAGCCACTCCCCTAGAGAACTACCTGTCTGTGCACCAGATAGATTGCTGCAAGCAGATGAAACTCGTGGGGTGGTAACAACAGAACCAGCGGAGCTTGGCTGAAAAGCAGAATTAACAGTTCACTGCCTACGTGGCCAATTGTTGAATGGTTTGTAGACACTGAACTGAAGATAAGTTTTAGCTTACTGTTACACACAATCTGCATGCTCTGCGCAGTGTTAATATTCAGCCTGGGTTGTGACAGGAATGGAGGGAAGATACAGAATCCTATGAGCTTCAGCACAGAAGTGACTGATTTAGGGACCTGGGCCACTTCCTCAGTTGCCTTAGAGGTAGGTCACGTCATAACTCTGTGAGAGCCTACAAGAGTCCTAAAGAAATAAAACCATCTGCAAGTCTGATCTGAGAACAAGCAACTGAATAACAAAGGACAACGTTCCAGCTATGTCCAACTTGATTGATTAGTTGTAGTTTGGCTCTGCTCAGCCCGCACTCTGTAGCCTCTCTAGTTCCTCTGTTGTGGTATCTTACATTCTGTGTGGTTTATTTCTTCAGCTGGAGGGCTTGCCTGGAGGTATAATATTGTTGGCCAGGCATCTGGCACTTGAGCTAAAGAAGTGCCGCCATCCAGCAATCAACTAATAATAAGCTCCTGTTCTCTCAGCTGACTTACCTACAAACCATACACCCTTTTTGTCTGAGACGGCCATTAACTCCTTCCTAAAGTGGTACAAAATGGGGTTTTTTATACTGTCACTGCTAAGTCAGACTATACTTTTCTCCATTCCCAGTGCATTTCTAGGTAAGCTCATTTTTAGCTATCCTGCTTTGCCCCTTATCTTAAAGCCAGTTTGCTATTTGCTACTATTTGCTAATGCTTCTCCCCTACACAGCCAATGCGTTTTGTATACAAAACAGAACTAAAAATTTCTCTTAGGTTTACTTTTCCCTCCTATGCTAGGCAGCTTAATGAGGCCAGTCCAGGATAAAAAATATTAGCATCTGCTGTATGGAGCAGCACAGAAAGCTAATGCAATGCATTCAGGTAGGTCTTATGTATTCTGTCAAAAGAAAGTACCTCCTGGGTGTTCATTCCTGCAAATGAGATATAAAATAGTTTCACATTTCCCCGGGGTATTGGCACTGTTCACTCCATCAGACTGCAGTGGACAGAGATCCATTAAAAGTTTTAAAACTAATCATGTGCTCAGTTATGATAGCCTCACCCTGCTTGGCAAGGTATTGTCAGCTTTCCATCACTCTGTCAACAGCGCTGGTTTGCCGTGGTTAGAAGGGTAGCTATTTTTTGTAGCTATTAACAATCTAATTCTTCCAGTCTTAGTTCCTACCTGCCACCTTCTGACCATATGTTAGATTTAGATTTCTAACATGTACAGTACCCAGAAAAAAAAGGTCAAGAAAGGATTTTTTTTTTCTTTTCCAACATATGTCTTCAACAGAAATATATAGAGATCTCAAGCTAGCTAGGCTGAATTGTTTTCATTCTCCAGTGTAGCTGCAGTGGTACCTGCTGAAAAGCTGATGTGGTAGTACATTCTGTGTTGTAAATTATACACAGCTCATTAGACCTCCCTAAAGAGATCTGAATTCTTTTCAGAGGGTACTGAATATCTTCCAACTCCCATTGAAGTAAATAGAAATTATATCTTGTAGGATCTATGTTACTGGGATTTACTGTGTCTGTTGCTGACTGCTGTGCAAGATGCTGTATGACTGAGAACAAGCCCAAGTGGAGAAAAATCAGATGCTGACCAAAGAAAGGATCGTAAGATAGCCATGAAAAGTACAGTATTTTAAAGATAATAAGCTTTTGGAGTATACCTTTTTTCCCACATGATCCATAAAATGTCTTTTTTTTTTTTCTTTTAATATAAAGGCTTAAATTCTTATTTACTAGCATGAACCTCAGTTTAGATACATGTTTTCCCATTCTCATTTCTGCTCTTATTTGACTGACTTTGAAAGCTTACTGATACTTTCAAACAGCTGATATTTTACCAGGTAGGAACAGGCAGATGCCCTTTGACACCTTTAAGGTGTGAAAGATATTCCGCATCTGCTTTTTACTTTCTCTAAGGCATTATTTTCTCTTCTCACGAACTCAACTGCATCTCAGCTTTAAAAGTCTGCGTATCGTATGCTAAAAACTGTACAGAACACAAGTGACAAGACCGTCCCTAGGATTCTGCAACTCTCAGTGAGACATTTTTTAAGAAATGGGAAAGGTTCCCATTTAAAATAAAAGTAAAAAGATGCCTCAACGTGGCCTGTATTCCAAATGTTGCTTTCCACATTAGCAGTCTTAGAAGTACTGATTCCGATCAGGACAGCAAAACATCTTTTAAAGAGGAGTTTGTTCAGCTGTTACAGGAAGGGATGTTTTTAGTTTGTAAGGAAATTATTGCTTTGTCCATGTGTGCACATCCATGCACAGGGAAAGGAGGGTAGGAAGCCTTGTTATCTTGATTCCCAGTGAAAGGAATCTTCCTGGTTGGGATCTAGTAACGCAATCCAGGTACTGTTCAGACAGAATCATTGCAGAGAATGCACTTCTGGGCTGTGTGGGAAAGACTGGCACGTTCTGAACGTACAGGTACTAGGTATATGTGTACGTCTATACAAGAAGCATTTGTATCCCAGTTATACAAAATCTCCTGGACTGCGGTTTTAAAACATTTGCTACCAAATGTATCGCAGAGTCAAGATACTCTGAGAATCACCGAGAGAAACCATTATTATAATATCTAGCAGTAGTTGTTCTCACCATATAGAAATATCCTTAGTGATTTACACCTATATTTCACCAATTGTATCATAACTGAGCTTTTTCAGTATGAAGCCTGTATTCAAAGGCAGGGGGAGCCAAACTGAATTTGGAATTGTTAATTAAAATGCACAAAGGGAGAAGAAAGCACAATATATTGTTAAAATGATTAACACTGTGCACTCAATTAATACATTCTGAGGCCAGAAGGGACCATTTGAACATCTATTCCCGCTTCCTGAATATGCAGGCTGCACATTTCACCTGGGGTTACTGAACCCAATAACTTACGTTCGATTGATGCATGCTGCCCAGGCAGTCGTTCGGTCTTGATTCGAACGCTCCGAAGACAGAGATGCCTCTACTTCCCTTGCGAGTTTGTTCCAGGGGTTAACCACCTTCACTGTACAAATAACTGAGTAACTCCTGGCTTCTAGTTTGTATGAGTCTGGCATTTCACATCCAGCTACTGTTTCCTTTGATATCTTTCTACAGTAGATTTTAAAAATCTCTTTGGTACTTCCTATTTGCTCTCTCAAAAGGTATGTATACATGATAAGCTAGTCACTCTTCTTTTTTAATGGGATAAATAGATTGAGGTCTTAAGGTCTCTCGCTGAAGGACATTTTCTGAAGCCTGTCTTGCTGTACTTTTCCAGTTTTCAAAAATCCTCTGCAAATTGCAGTACCAAACTGGGCGGCACTGCCACATAATTCTCCTCCATTTGGTTCATGCTTTTTCTATGTCTTCCAGGATCCTTCTGATCCCTTGTGTGTGGGCCAAGCATTCAAGCACAGGGTGGAAGGCAGTGAATAAGGGAGAGGGTGTATAACTTCATGTTTTACAGCGGAATCAACTCTCCAGTCAGTGAGAGCCGAGTTTAACCAGCTTAATTGGCTGAAACGTGTAAGCCAAATTGTGAAGGATCTGCGACTGGAGTTGTGCGTATCTACCTTTGCCCTGTGTTGTCTGGGTCTCCAAAGAGGTGTAAAGAGAGAGGGGGGACTCGGGGTGTTCATTTCATATTCACCTTTCTCCTCAGATAAACCCGTTTCGCTGTTTCTGCTCATGCCATTTCACGTCCTCTCTGCTTTTGGCTTACTGATGGAACAGCCTCATACTAACCTTTCTTGGTCAGTGCTTTGACTGGCATTTGCAAAGGAAGTTCCCTCTGCAGGACCTTACAAGGTCTCAGGGGTCTGTATTATTTATGGAGCCAATTTGTCTCTAATAAGAGTTTTGCCTTTCAGTTTAGTAAGGATCCCAAATGAGCCCGAAGATTGGATATTTGCAGCAGTGAGTCAAGACAGACATTGATTTCGGATATACTCTCAACATCCAAGAATGTTTATTTTTGTAAGAGGATGAGTCAATACAATCATCTGATGTGCAAGAACCTTACAGTATTTTTATTTTTGTTAGGTGAGATGCTTTTAAAATGTAATGTCCCTATGGCATAAGAATGTAATTTTTACCTAGCACTTTGCAGAAACCGAGGTAGACCAAAATTTTCACAGATGACCTCAAGAGTTTTGGAACCTGGTGTTCAGCTCAAACTGCTTTTGCCTTGACATCCAGGTGGAGTGAGTGCTTGGAGCTCTTAGTGATTAGTTGGCACTTCGGGTACTTTGTATTTAAAATATTGAAATTGCACCAAAGTTGCACACCCCAGAATTTCAGAGAAGTGGTAACTTTGCAGAGAATGACAGTAATTATGGTAACTTTGAAAAAGATTTCCCTGTTTCAAGGAATGTGGACTCCTGCCTGAAACTTGTAAAGCAGGTGTCCAGCAGTTGAGCATCTCCTTGTTTTGATGTGCTTCCAGCTCTGAGGACTCTGTGGCCAGGAAAAGGAATCTAAGGAAGAATAGCATGTACCTCTGTTTATACTGAGAAGAAAAGGGGAAAAGGGGTTTATGGGAGAGAATTTTGCAGAACATACTTTGAAAATAACCAGTTCAGCTGCAAGAAAAAATGGGTAAGGAGAAAGGGGTGGAACCCCTACAAAGCAAGCTGCTTTATGCATTCAGAGGCAAGAAAGTGTCTTCATGCTCAAGAGCTTAGGCTAAAAAGAGCTTAATCAAAGTCAATGGACAATTATAATGTTGGAACAAACGATGATAAAATACTGGATCTTGAAATTGGTCCAAGAGAAGACAGAGGAGCCTAATGTTTTCCATAATTGATTTCAAGGCTCAGATGGGGAATACTGTGTATTATAGAAACATCAATTGTTCCATTTTCTTAATAATTTAGACTGGCTGTTTCTTTGATAATGATGTTCTCGGCAGCTGTGAAAATAACATTCTGGGTAAACACAGGGTAAAGGCAAATGTAAGTACTTGACGACAGAAACAGTTAAGAAAGGTTGCACTTTTTGCAGCAGTGTTAGGAGTAAATAAAAGAAAATACAAGCATTTGGAGACTATTATTTGGTAATTTGTATGCGGACGGTTTCTCAATTACTTTATGACTGCCTGGGACCACAGAGGACACACGTAGGGATTTCATGTTCAAACTGGATATTGCCAATGCTACCTAACCTGTTTTGATAGCTCTCAAGGTGCTTTCCAAAGGAGACCAGTCCTGTAATCCTCATTTGACAGAAGGGGAAATTGAGGTCCAGAGGCATATATTAATTTGTTGACTGATTTTAGCCATGTATTGCCTATGAACATAGAACATCGCTCCCTCAGTTAACTAACTATATACTAATAATTTGTTGAGGTTGCTTTAATTTCTCTCTTAAAAGTAGCAGAAGAATGACTGTTTTCCCCTGTAAAGTGATAATCTCAGATGACAACATACTAAGAATGCATAAGCAGGTGATACCAAGGATGCTGTTAATTGAAACATACTGGTATTCAACAGAAGCTGAATATTTCAAATACTTAGCAACAAAAGTAGACGTATTTTAGAGTTGTATCTATTAAAGACATGGGCTTAAGGCCTAGATCTTTATCCCCATCTTTGCTGTAATTCAGGAATGGCTGGGTCCGTGTCACAAAGCTGTCCCACAGTCAACACAATGTAATGGTAATAGATATCCCCAAAGTTCAGAATGATTGCGGTATCAGGTGTCTCATTTCTGGAAGAGCTGGAACCTTCAGGGCCAGTTGTGAAATCACAGATTTTCGCAGAAGTTCAGAATTTGAAGTTTGGGGTGTGTCAGTTGGGGCTTTTTGTTTATTTGTTTTGGTTTTAAATAAAACAAAACAGCTCTGAGAAACAAAGGAAAAAGTCTTCAGTTTTTACCAAACAGCATTGCAGAATATGAAACCCATCCATATTGAATAAATACATGGACAGCAGTCTAGTTGCCCTAGATTTTCCAATAAATTATTTCAGAAGTTAACAAAAAAATCCTTTGTATATTACACTATGCAACCCAGCTTAATATCGGGTTGCTTGTTGCCATAGCTGCAGCTCAGGAAAATGCATTTTTTCTCAAAGATTTATAAACAGAGATTGCAATGTTTTAGCTCTGTGTAGCAACACACAATATCCACTGTCCCCAAGTTGCATATAAATTCAAACACTAGGGAGTCATTCAGATCACATTTGAGCCTCAGTATAGATGTAGCACAAGAATAGCATCTCACTGGTTGTCCATTAATGTATCTTGTACTGTCCACTCAGAAGATACATTTCAGCAAGGTATATTCTAGGAACAGAGGAAACCTGTTCATCATTTGAAACCTTAGAGCTTACACTGTTTTGCTGGGGAGTAGCTGGGACACACAAAGCTGTCTTCCCCCCCACCTCAGCCCGTGCTCACAGCTGTGCATGTTTTCTGCTAGCCTCAGTTTTAGAAATCCCAGATACACTGGTGAAGATCATTGTTGGGGAGGCTTGATTCAGTAATGGCACTAACATGTTTTCAGATCCAGGGTGATACAGTTTCAGAAGGCAAAGCACATCATTTCAGTTGTTTGTATAAACATACGTATTTTCTATTATTTCTCTGAAGTGTAGGTGAACATCTTCATTCATTTGGGTTGTTCAATAATATAAGATGCACTAGTAACTCACCAGTGTCAGCCCCACGTTCCCAGGTGGCTGAATCTCTGATCATCTGCCTCCATCAGGGGTTGAGAGTAGCTCCGGTGTCTGTAGTAGGGGCTATAGTTGTAGGACACGTGCTGAGCCACAGCCATTCCGACATTTCCCCTGGGAAGCGCAGCCAGTCATGCCAACTTCTTATGAAATTCGGGCTATTCAGGCTGTAATTTCCAGAAGCTCTGCTGTTGCATTAGCTTCATTCCTATGGAAGTAAATGTGTGGAATACTGTTTAGTTAAAGGAAGTGGACTTAAGTGTTTGAAATCTTTTGAAAATCTTTCCTAAGGGTTTTGTTCTACAGTTGTTTCAGGAGAAGCAAGACATGTATTTTAACAGCAGCCTGAAGGAGCTAACCGCCATAAAAGTGCATACAAGTCGGGGGTGCACTGTTCTCGTTTCTGCAAATGCAAATTTCTCTTCTGTTCTCATACCCCATTTTTAATATTGTTAGCCCTTTGTTTCAACAGAAAATTCTCCGAGATGTTTCTTTTAAAAAGGTGTTCAGCTTAGTCGAATCATAGTTTATTGCTTGCATCTTGTTTTATGAGTCTGAAACCCTACCATAAGGTAGGAATAATGCAGGGTTGGAGAATGAAGGACAAACCAGAGACACCGGACAGAAGGAACCATTGTTTCCTGTAATATACATCAGACCCCACTGATGTGTCTTAAGTGTTTTCTCCATTTCTTTCCCCCCTTTTTAAAAAGTTAATGAGCCATAAGGAAAAGGCTGATAATGAGATGTTTATTGTCAGGATCATGGGTTGTGGGTATAGTCTGCTGATCTGTTTTAGAGAAACATTTATGTCCTGGAGTGTCATAAAATGTTGGTTTTGTACACCACCTTTTGTATGGTCAGGGATGGATTTATTAACAGGCTGTACGCTTAAACCTTGTATGTATCTTAACAACAGTTTGATTTATGTAGGCTTAGACTTGGTACATTTTCAGTCTTGCCTTTTGCTTTATTTTTGGGAAAGCTCAGGGAAAAAATGGTACTTTTTTCCCAGGAGCTGGGGATTTTTGATTTAACTCTTCACTGGCTTCTGATTTTACCTGTTCAGTATTAGTTTCTGTTTATAACAAATATGTCATCTGATTAAGTGGATGAAACAGTTACTGCTGGCATTAAGCTCCAGGAAGCTGGAGGGGGGGAGTAACCTCAATCAGGCACAGAAATGACAAATTAAGAACCATTATTAGCAAACATAACTCTTAATGTATGCATGGCAGCTCTTATTTAAATTCTGATGCAAATCTGATGTTAGAATCCAATATAGTGTTATTTATGTAAAGAAACAGAGCTTTCTTTCATATGTTTGCAGTTGCATAAGAAAGTTGGAATTGTTTCTTGAGTCCCAGATCATTCTTTAAATTTCTCTATGCAACAGCTCATGTTGTTGTTACTGTTTGCAGTGGGACCAGTCATGTAAGCTCCAGCTCTTTCCAGCTGTCCACTTCTTACATGTCTGCATTTCACATCCTTGAGATGAGATTTATACCACCAATATCTGTCAATCCCTGAATTGATATGGTGGGGGGGAGAACAAAATCCATGAAAGTTACAGAATAAAAAAAATCTCTTCCTTATGTAAACACGAAATATTGCAAGATTTAAATAACAGAAAATTTCAGTTTGGGAGGACTCCATGACAGATGTCCATATGAGGCTTTTGGGCGGCTATTACTTTTTTCCAGAGAAGGATGGGGTTTTGGGCCATATCCTCAGAGTTTTATAACAGTTTTCCAAAAGCATATTTGAACAAAGTAATAGTGTGCCTTCCCATATATTAATGTAATGCCAGATGTCATTTTTTTTCCTTCGCCTGTTAAGTGAAAGCTGTTTGTATTATCTGGTGGATACTATAATGGCTATAGAGAGGAAGGGTAAAGCAACAATCTTTAATATCAATTCTAGTGTCTCAGTGTTAACAATAAACCTGAATTAAGTATAGAAATTACCCAGAACGAGCTACTTTCATTAGTCTATCATATTTTCAAGAACTATGTGTTGCTGATTCATAAGCATAATTATATTGTTCTGTTAGTCTTTTGTAAGGGAGAGAACAGAAAGCACATCTGCTCTTAGGAAATGCCTGAAATAACCTCCATGCTAGCTTTGAGCTTCAAGGGCTGCTTAGGGGTTGCTCTAAATTTGTCTGCCTGTCCCCTGAAGACAAACTAGCACCTCCAGATACTCAGGGAGCACAGCATGTGCTGGCTGCATACCATCTCACCCACAGGATAAATATTTCTTCCCTACAGCATGAATCTCTGTTCTCTTTTATTTCAGAAGGAGCCAAGCATGGCCTGGTTCGTATCAGTAGCAGATTGTCTTTTCGAAGCCAGCATAGACAAGGTCACTCAGCACCAACAAACCAAAGGTCAACATGTGGAAATCTTGCATATGCTTTTCATTATGCCATCTTCACTGTCAGTCTGCAAATTAATCTAGAGCTGTATTTACATTCTGATAGCACCGGTGAGTAGCAGTAGGTGATGCAAGGTACGACTTACTAGTAGCTTTGCAAGTTGTGACCTGCTATCCTCTGTGGTTGTATCAGCAAAGGGAGTACAGGTGACTCATAGGGAGTAAGTAGTCATAAGTGGAAAAGAGAAAAGAAGGTGTGTTCCTTTTTTTAAAGGGCTTGCCTGATTGAGGAGGGGGAGTAGCATGCCAAGACCACATACTCTGACTCCCTGACACAGACTCACAGAGCCTTCTGCGTTCAGCATAGAATGAGCAGCTTTTCTTCTTCAAATTCCATGTGAAATGGATGTTGGACTGGTCTGCTGAAACAGCGCATGCAGGTTGATCTGACTGGGGGCTTCCCTTCAGATAAGAGCTGTTCAGAGAGGTGATGAATGCCATTTGTTAGGTTCCCCCTAGATGATGGGGAAAATCGCTGATTGTTTTACTTGATTATCTCTGTGTACGTACATCAGAGGGGCAGCGATACCTCGTAGCTGAGCATCAGTTCCTGCTTTTGCCACCTATAACTGCACTGTGTCCCTGGGTATGTCGATTCCTCCTCCACATTTCACGTTGAACCCGATGGAAAGCTTTTGATTTCTGTGTGTGTGTGCGCACAGCGATAGAGGGGATAGCCACAGCTAGACGGACCTCTTGCTAACCAGATATGGTTGCAATATATTTCACTCACTGTGGTGGCATTTTGGAAAAATAAAAAGGAATAATAAAGACAGAGGGTCTTTGGGAAGTGATCAAGTGTTTTCCATCTGGTATTTGCATTCTGGTGACAATCGGAGAATTGCAGAGCGGTGGTACAAATCGTTTGCAGTGAAAATGGCCATTATAGCTCTTACTAAAAACATGCACTAGTCTATTTGCACTTAGGAGGGGAAGCCAAAATCTCTGGCCAGGTACAGTCTGTAGTTACGGAAATCGGCTTGCCAATAGTCTTGCGTAGGGAAGAAAGTCTCACTTAGTCTCTTTATATATCACAAGAATAAGGTGTCTTTTAGGAAACCTAAAGTTAGAAAAGAGGTTGTGGAATGAAACCCCAAATGGTGCAAACTTCTTGAATCTAGTAGTTGGATGAAAAGCCACCTGGCCGTCTAAAGAATATTTAAAAGAATAGTTAGAAATAAACTAACAAAACCCCTATTGTTTGACCCATTCTTGCTGCTGAGCAGGTATAATAAGAGAAGGAGCTTTATGAGTGTTGCAGTGAATAAATCCTGGTTTCCAATATACTGCTTCATGGATTTTCTGATTGATTGTACAGCACTTGTTTTTAACTTCTGACAGCCCAGTCTCCAAAGAAACCCAAAGGGCAAAACCAAAAAGACACAATCCCCAAACCATTTTGATGTTTCTGAGACGAAAACATTTTGTGTTTAAAATGTCAAAATGGAATGTTTTTACCGTTTCATAAAATTTGTGTCCATTTACGGTGATGAAACTTTCAAGTTCAACATGGCTTCAAAGCAGCTTCAGAGCTATAAAACTCCTCCCCACCACCCCCTTAGATATTCAACGATTCACTTCCTGTAGAAATGTTTATTAACTTACAATATCTCAAGCTATAACAGCACTTAGGAGTAGGATTCCTTGCATTTGTCTGCCAGTTTTTCATACTTTCTCATGTTTTTAAGTATTTCTTTTATAATTACGGTAACAGAATCCTATTTGGTGACACAAGCAGTAATGTATGTACTGTTCATTTCTTCTGAGGACTTCAGACTGCTTCAGGTGAGTACAGAAAATAAGTATTTACTCAGTATGTTTGGAATATTGCAGATGAAAAGGTAGCATTGATATACTGTAAGTAAAACTGAATTGTCATGATCTAATAGTCAACATGATAGTCATTTAAAACTGCATTGTGACAAAAGTAGTAACAATACTGAAAAAGCTTGTAAAATTATATTGGATTCTGTAAATGTAATATCTTATAGAAGTTACGCTGCCATTTTGTAGTGAAGCACTTCTTCCATAGATTGCTTTGTCAACTGCATTTTGATAAAAGGATTCAAGACACTTAATAGACATTTACAATTAAGATTTTTAAGACAGTCCTAAGGAATAATCCCTATCTCCTGTTCAACTTCAGTGGGATTTGGCCAAGAAAATCCTTTAAATTCTCTGAAAAACTTGTCTGGAAGAATATTCTGTATAATAGTTTGTATGTTCCAGGGCATGTTTGTAAGAGAAAAGGTGGTTTAAAAAGCATGCAGCCCATTCCCCAGTCTAGCTATGATAATGCTCCTGCCATGCACACGTGCATGTATGTCTGTCACTGTAAATCTCTGACCTTCATGTTAAATTTTGATCTGTGTGTGTGTTTATATATACAGAAACTGAACTCTAGCAAGGGTTCATATTGTTATCTATAGGACCTGGGTTTAATTCCATGTATAATTCAAGCCTCAATATATTTTTTATATTTTTCCTGACTGTGCATTCTGTACCTTACTAATTATTCTTAAAGGTGGGATGAATTTCATGTCCACTACTTCCCATGATAGCTATTATTTTACCCTTTATCCTTAACTGCTTGAGTTTAGTGCAGCATCCACATTTTCCCCCCCTTTTTGCATTAAGGTGCTAAAAGGTTTCACTTTAGCTTGTCTGAAATTAATGTTCCATTGAAAATAAATTGTCCTGTTCTTGGCTTGATTAAGGTGACAGATCCCGTAGTGTAATTGCCACTGCTGTTCAGCTGTTCTGAGCAGGAATAACCAACATTTTCTAGCTGCAGACATGAAGTTTGCAAACTACTAGACTTGGCTGCTGCTGGCAGTGCCAAATAAGCCATGACTGCTAGAGGTGAGGCACAATACTTTTTTTTCCAGAGGTGGAGGAGATTTAATGTAATGGTGTCAAGTTTGAGGTGTTTTGGGTTTTGTTGGGTGTTTTTGTGTGTGTGTGTGTTTGGTGTGTGGAGTAATAGATGCGAGAGGGTCTGACTTCCTCAGAGGGGGAGGATTTCTCTCCCGTTTGCCTCACAGACCAACCCCTTTCCCCCCTGGCGCGTCGCCGCT
>KL256506.1:12046-59306 GCA_000699545.1 Podiceps cristatus | reverse complement strand
GGTGGGGGTGGGGGGGGTGGTACATAGAGAGGAGAGCTTAACAAAAAACACTGTAAGTTACCAGAAACATACAACCTTTTTCTGCAGCTTAGAAATACTTGGGAGTTCTTGAGAACCCACCAGACACAGATCCTGGAGATAGGTACTGTTTATCCCATGAAGCTCAGTTGTTAAGTTCAGCAACCCTTTTCCATCCCATCTTAATGGTAGGGTAAATAGTATACTTTCATTGCAGATTTAGTTTCAGCAATCAACCTTTGGGTTTCAGCTTCAAGATTATCACAAGCTGGCTGTGATAAAGAGTATCCCAGTACTGCATAGGATCTCTGTCATTGACATTGGGCTTAGGATGAGAGATCAGCTGTTGGTCTTCATTTAGCATTACAGACACACACTAGGGCTCTGCACTGCAGTAAGCCAAATCATTCTGCTTGCCCAGTGAACTGTTAGAAGAGACAGGAGAACTAGCCACTTTTAAGTCATTTAGTCTACATCCTTGCTGAAAAATGCTGAAGAACTAATTTGACAGAGACTGATATTTGGCGTTTAACCTGTACCTAGGAGCCAGTTCTGTAAATACACCACAGAGGACACTGCCAGAATCAGCTCTTTCCAGAAGACACACCCTATGAATCAGTACAGAGTTTAAGCATCCCTCGTAACTTCTCTCTTTTGACCAACAACTGTCATTTTGCAATTCTCTCTGGTATACATTTTCACGTAAGGAACAGTGCAACCTGCACTGAGGCAGAGTCAAAGTACAATAGTTTCACGGTAGTTAAACATGAAAGAGAGGAGGAACTGAAATAATATGGCCTACTGCCTGCTGATTTCATCTTGTGCCGTTCCACAGGCCACTACAAAAGACTTGCTCAGGGGTGGGAGGAGATAAGGAGGTTTGCAGAAGAACAGAGGTCAACTCACAAAATCTTATGAAGTATGCAATAAGGCAGAAGAGAGAATATATCCTCTTCATCATTTCACTGCATCACTTGAACAAGAGGGGAAACCTACACCTATAGCTCTAGGAAGTATGAGAAGCCAAATTCTGCTAAATAAATGTATTAGTACATTTAAAACCTTTAAAACTGCAAGAAGGTTGCCAGAGTACTCTCCTGCTCACTCTTGGGATAATGGATTTCACTGCCCCCGGCCAAACAATTAATTTAATGGCCTACAAGATGTACTGGGTAAGGAGAGTATTCCCCCTGACTTCTTGGAGACTGAAGGGGATACAAGTACTCTGTAGGCTGTTTTTATAATATCTGCCATCTAAACCTCTTCTCATGCCACAGGCTTCCAAAATCTTGCTATGATCAAGTAAAATCTGTCAGCCACTGAGAAAACTAAACCGAACTTTCATTACCTAAAATTACCTCTGTGCTCCATAACAGAAGACAAGCCTATTTATGAACAACTGAATCTGGTATGCAAAATACAAAGAAGACTGAAAGCCTTTTATGTATGAACCTGGTCTCCCTGTGTCTTCCTTCCCTTTTTAGTGTATAAATCCAATAACCTCATTCATAAATAAATATTCTCAGATTGCGTGCTGAGCTAAAAGTGTACTGAAATCTAGGTCTCCCATAGTTATTTGATACCTTATTCTAAATTAATGAGCATTTATATGATTTTGTGACGTGTCAATAAGTAGTCCCACTAAAATTTATTATTTAAGTTTAGGAAGCCAATAGTTAGTCCTGGGAACAGTTCAGCTAAGCTAATCCAGAAAAATAAGCCTTACCTCTTTCTTCCCTTTGGGATTTTGGCACAAAACAGAGGAAAAAAAAGTACAACTTTGTGAGTATGAGTGAATAGGTGCATACTGAATATATCAATTCAGGAAAATGTCAATATGTCCATTTCAAATTTGACTGAAATAACTACAACCAGTTCTCAAGCCTAAGCAAGCATATTTGTGGCTGATACTCTTCCCTTTTGTTCTTTGGAGAAGGAGAAAGCTGGGCACAGAATGGAAACTTCATATTATCCTTAATTACAGAGACGTTAATACTTTTCATACCTAACCATTGGGGACAAGCTATTTAAGTAATTCAGCATGTACTGCCTGCAAGGTAGTCTTTCAAAGAGAAACATGGCAACTTTGCAACTACTGTGTATATGAGAAGTGATGGACACCATACTCTCCTCTTCAATTTACAATTATCTTTTAATTTCTAACTAAGACTCATTTTCTTCAGCCAAGTACTGTCAGCAACCAATCAGCTGTCAATACAGTAGCACACAAGCATAACATAATTATACTAGGTTTGGGTTAGAATGAGTAAAACAACATTATTTTCAATAGGAAGTTTACTTCTAGAAATCCAACTATTCTTCCCCAAAACGATATCTCCTAATAGTTTCATTCATACTTCCTACTACCGTATAAGATTTTTTTTTTAAAATTCCTTCTTCTATTGCAAAATGCAGACCAATCAATAGCAATACTTCGAGTGTATAACATGGTGTTATTAGTTTTGAGGTTCCACCTCAAAACATCTCCTATGCAGTAGATAAATGTGTTTCAGGTAATTCTTCACAACAGTGGTAGCTGTCTTTCTCGGACAATTGGTTTTAATCCATTCATTTGCAAGTACTGGTATTCTTGAATGTATGTGCCCAAATACCATACAGTAAGATGGATTACAGTATTTAAAACTGCAATAAACAAGAACATGAGAACAAATGCATCGTAAGAAATTTTACTTTGATTTATAAAACAAACACCAGAAAGTTCCTTTCTGCAGGAACAGTTTGTCTCCCCGAAGTCATGCTTTCACTCACTGGCTCTTAAATACTGATTAGCAGCAAACATCTACACACTTACACCACTATCTTGAGCACTTGAGGCTGCAGTTAGAACTTAAGCAGTCAGATTTCCACCCACAACTCAGCTAAGTTACAAAAATATAAATTGGAATTGTACCAGCAAAACAAAGAACGCATCTGAAAACGTGACCCATTTTTCACCACGATACCTGGGGAAAAAAATGTTTAAAAAGGAAAACCAGCAGAGGAGGAAAAAGCGCTTTGGAAGTGATAAGTACTCTAAAGCACTGAGACTGTGCATCTCTGACACTTTTCATTGTACTTACCTAATATCTGTGCATGTTATACATGTGATACAGCGACTGTTTGTTGTAACGAGGTTCAAAGCCACAGATGTTTCACTGTCAGCAGTTGGGTGTGCTCCACATTTAAAGTAAAACTCCTGAAATATTGAAGGAGAGATAAAGAGAAGATTACATATCTGCCGCCCATGTCCTCCCTTTATCTTAGGCTAACTGACATTTGAGACAACAGACAAATCACCACTGCCAACAGAAAAGGAGGACAATCATTAGGAAAGGCTTACAAGGAACGCCTTGCAAAAAACACCGGTCTTACTGCCCATTTTGTTCAGTGACTTCTCTAGCAAAGAATATATCTACTTGTGTACTAATTTGATATCCTTCAAAAAGGACAAAAAGAATAAACCGCAGCTGGAGAAAGACACAGTGAATAAGTCCGCAGCATTTCCTAATGAATTACAGATGTCGGACAGGATGAAGCAAAAAAAAAAAAAAAAAATACAGTCACTGTCAACTTCTTTAGGGTGCAAAATTCACATCCAAATCTCAGCATTAAGAATAACCCAAATGCCATGAAAGAGACTTGATAGATTTCCTAGTGTCACCCCAAGTTCCTAGCTAGACATATATTTTAGTACTTGTTAGTATGAGTACTAGAAAATAAGTACAGCTGAATGAAATCAGTTCTCTAATACAGAATGACCTTCCCCCCAATACAGGCCTGCCCTGAGATTTACTGCAATACTGTACTAAAATCAGTCCAGAAAAAGCTCTTACTTTCTCACTGCCTTGAGGCTTGTGGTAGGAAGTTCTTTCTCTGCCTAGCAGATGTCAATTACTGTTTTTTCTCATTGGTGATCATTTAGATATATTCTATATTTCTACATGAGACAAATACAGTACCATGCAGTAACACCACTAAAGCGGAACCTGGTAACTGGGATATGAGAAGTATTAATAGAATCTTCCTCCTAGGTCAGTCAATCCTGCTTCTCAGAGAAGCACTGATATATGCAATAGATTCAACATAAATAAAACATTAAAATTCCACTACAAGTTAAGGACTCATTGTTTGAAGCCTGTGTTAGTAGCAGTTTATTAAGAGAATGAAGGGATAAGAAGGTATTTTAAAGGCAAGCCTATTTTTAAAATGAAGTAATTGTTCACACGACTTTTGAAGTAGTCACTTGCAAATATTTACATAGAGCTAACTTTTTTAATAAGCAAGTCATCTTTCTGTCCTTTTCCATAACATCAGGAAGTAACCCCAAGCAAGAAAATATGCTTATAGTCTTCCTTAGACAATACTTTAGACTTTCATGTTTTTTCTCTTGTTCAAAATCCAGTTACACACACAGCTCTTAAGTATCAGCTCAACTTGAAACATTTTGCCAGTTCAGAATGAGTCAATGGAACTACACAGTACATAAAAAACCTTACACAATCTGTAACTTTAATTTATTTTCAACCTTTAAAAATGTATCCATTAATCTTTGTATTATTTGCTAATGGGTTTTAGGGCTTGGGTTTTCTTTGCCCTTTAATTTGATTTTACTTTTGTTTGAATTAAATGGTAAGAAGGATTTATTTCAATGCAGGAGAAGGCTTGAAAATATCTCCTTACTTCAGTAGTTCTTCTGCAGATATTAAGAGAATATTGACAACTCCCTATTCTAGAACAGATAAACTATGGGCAAGAAAAAACATTTTTTGATAAAATTACTTACCCACTATAATGAAACTTTCTTTGGGTCACAAGCAAAAAGAAAATGAGTAATAAAGGAAGTAAACTCTAAACCACTTTAAAATAAAGTAAATCTAAAGCTATTTAAAGTGTGTGTCTGATGATTCTGATGATCTGCTTTACATAATACCACACAATAGCTACAAATTTCCCATCATGAAAGCTTTTTAATGAGGATGGAATGGAAATAGAGTGATACATTTCTTTATCCATACTCTAAGATGTATGGAACGCTTGCCTAAAAGTTGGGGGGTAGGAAGAAAGTCAATAGTCTTGTGCTGTATTCCCAAAATACTTTCTCTGTAGCATTAGGAAAATTATTTCTCTATACTTCTGTTTATGAGCCCAAAAACTGCTTTAAGAAAATTCCTCTACTAATTACATTTATGATGTACTTTGGTGTTGCTGAATGGAGAACATTAGGGGATGTGAAAATACTATTTGAAATAACAGAAAAAAATATTTCTGTTCCCCAAAACTATTCATTGAAAGACTGCCTGCTTGAGTTAACTGCAATCAAAGAAACAGTAAATCTTAATATTAAATGCAAACAAACCAGAGGGCTCATTAAAAATATTGAAAAAAGATACCTCAAGATTATATATATCAAGTACTTGTTTAGAAGAAATCTTCAAGATTAGAGAATAAAACATCATTTATAACAAATGCATCGAGACTAGCAGTACAGTAAAACTAACGCATATATAAAATGTTCACCCTTGGAAAAAAAAAAAAAAGGATATCAACTCACACAATGCACAGTTCTAAAAAATCAGCAGTCTACTTCTGTAGGCCTGAGATATCAGTGCTGTGATGGGAGTTCAGAAATCCAGGGAGAGACTGGAATCTGAAAAACTCAGTATGCTCAGTGCCTGACAGTTCTGGCATAGTGTGGGCTGCATTTCAACTTTTTTTTTTTTAATCATAGTAATACACATTCCAGTTGTTTGAAGGCTTTTAAAAAGACAAACTCAATTAGGTTTCCAGCTGCAAATAAAAATTTGTGTGTCCTGGTTTTACATGTTGCATAAACAATCCACAAGTATTTATTTGTTACGTAGGATACATTTACAAGATTACATTTTAGACATACAATTCGACACTTCAGTTTTACTAAAGACATCTTCGCTGATGACAGTATGCTTTTCCAGCAAGGTCCCTTCTGCTGCTTACTGATTCCAGACAGCTCCCAGGGGCCAGATCTCTACCGGCTTTGGAAGGAGCTAGCAGAAGGTATCTACCAAATTTCCCAGAGACTTTACATAGTTCGGGTGATGCAAGAACAACCTTTTTGTGCCAGAGCATGTATACAGAAGAAAGATAACCCACCAGCACAAGTTGCTTCTCAATTGATTCCAATTAAATTGCTGCGAGTAAAATATAAGAGGGAAGACTTTTGCTGCTTCTCGCACTCCAGTCTTACATGCCATCAGGCATGGAAATGGAGCTATTCTTTTATTTAGTCTTTCACCCTGTGCATGATAGCCTAAGAAGGGAAATTTGCTGAACTGTTTAATCTAAATCATTGTACATTCCCAGGTTAATCTCCAAACAAGTACAGAGACCTTGGAGCCAGCCATTTTAGGACTAACCCCCTAATTTTGTCACAGACTGTCACACTCATATGAGCAGTTGTTACTACTTAAGGTTAGCATCAAAATATCTCTCTATACTCATAAATTATGTTATTGCTATATGAGACAATACTTTCAGAATTTAAACTTCATAATAAAACCACAACCTTACAGCATAACATGAAAGGGATGGGTAAAAATTCATGCAGTCTATGTCACTATCTGACCACTTCTAAAATATTTTCAAATAGAAGAAAGCACTTTATTCTTTCAGCACCTGTGTTTACATTTGGTAGAAAAATTTCTGATGGATGCCTTTTTCTTTTTTAAAGTATTTCTGTTCAGCAATGAGTAAGGATGTCAAGAAATTACTGCAAAAAGTGAAGACAAAATTTAGTGCTTTCGTTAGTTCTGAAAGTGAGTAGTTTTATGGTCACCTTCTACTGCAGTGGATACCTTTGGATCATTTTCTTGCCTAAAGGCATACGTCCCACAAAATTGTGAAAATTGTATTTAGCACTACAAATGTCTTCCTTTTGGCATTGTATCTGACAGACTGTTATTGAGAGAAGGGAGCAGGCATTGCTCTTACATACTTTGTCATATTCTTCACTCCTCTTATCATTTTTGTGTCACACAACATCATAAAAAGCGCAAGGGGGAAGAAAAGGTTCAAAGACACAGGTTCAGTATTAGATACTCATTATGAAACTCAAAAAGAAAATGCTGAAAATAATAAAAAAAAATAATCACCTTTGATCTTTTACCAAAAAAAACTCTCCCCCAAAATTCTGTCTTTTCAAAAAAAGTAGGGGTTTGCATACTCCTAACTCCTGATAAGCGAACTGGTTTCTACATGGTCAAGTAACTAACATAAGGAAAAGACCAAAGTCACACACAGACCATCAGTGGAAGCCTGGGCCTGAAACAGAATAAGGCCCAGAAGAAACTTGACCCTTTTCATACACGTTCCTCAGTCTAGCTTACTGCCCTATCAGAAAAAACACCGCTCTTTGCTAGCAAGTACCAAGATAGCCTGCACTTCAGGTGATACAGAACATATACACAGGAAAATATAGGTTCCTACCCCTGCTTCTCATTCATTGCTGTGTAAGTTGGTTAAAAATCCTAAGAAAGCTCAGCCTTTGCACTTCTTATTCCTTTTTCTTAATAAGCTACAGAACAAAGTGGGGGCCCTAGATATTTTTTGCCTAAATTACCTACACATGTTTATTTAGGACTGATAGGCAAAGTCATCTATTAATGTGTTTTCCCCTTTAAAGGTATAGTTTTCATTTTTCAAATTATCTGCACTCTTAAATCTCCTTTTATCTGTATTGGCATAACTATTGCCCTGAATGAGAGAAAACTTCCAATGCCCTTGTGGCACACTCCTGTGATAATGCTTCATTTCCTTTTCCAACTGAAGAATTAAGCAGATATTCAGTGGGTCTGAGCATAGATAAAGAAAACCTCACTTCAAAACAGATGTAGAGTTAAATATTTCTGGGATGTTCTAGGAAAGACTTGGCTCAACTCTGAGCAGAGACACTTTAAGGTTCCCAGATCCCAGAAAAAAAATGCAGGTTGCAGCTTTCCAGGGCATAGGGATGTCTCTGGGAGCGAGGTGTGTGTGGGGGGCACAATCTGTAAAACTCACTCATAAATGCATTATGCATACGTAAGACTGTTCTGCTTTCTTCTGTGAGCCAACAGTATTTTCACTAGCTCTGGTTACTAGAAGACATCTTTCTCCAAACAGTGGCCTGCACTACTAACTTCTCAATTCCCATATGCAGCACAGCAGATACTACCAAGAACCCCAAAACAGGTATTGAGCATTGTGAATGTCATCTAGTACCAATTATTTGGTGAATGCTACTGTGTGGTTTGTTTTTACTAAGCAATGTCTGAGACCTTAAACAGCTGTTAAGGTCAAAGAAAGAAAATGATTACCCATAATTCAAATTTTCACAATATAATTGGCCTTTAGAGTAAAAAACCCTGCATAAATAAAGCAAAAGCATTCCTATAGCTACCTAAATTTCAGACAAGTCAAGTCTTTGGTTTCTTTTACATTTGGAGTTCATCTGGAATTGTTATTGCAACACTCGTAGCTGAGAAACTAGCCTTAGCTTCTGCTCCTGTCATTGGCACTACTTCCTTTTAAGATGATCTCCATTCAAGAATATTTCCCTCCTACTTGAGGTTCCAATCAAAATCAAATGTTTTCTCTGTAGATTTCTTGTGATTCATAAACGCGATGCTTGATTGCAGTATCAATCATATAAACATTCTTCCAAAGGGCAGCTGGGGAACGCAACTGCCCCTTGGGCACGGCTAGCTACATCACCTCCTAGGCAGGTGACTGATACACGCAGCTTTCACAGACATGGATCACAGACAAGCAAACTGCTAACTCATTCTGAGAGAATGGATTTGTGCATAGTATTAGACCAGCATTCAAGCTGCAGCATGTAACTCCTTAAGTACTATTTCAGTGTTAAAGAAATACATAAATTGACCACTACATAAAAGTAAAATGTGTGTCATTTGTTGCCAATTCTCTATTAAGATTAAGCGGGACAACTACCAAGGTTATTACGTGACAGTGGATTTGAAGGACCTTAGCATAGATTTTAGGAATACTGTGATGCAAAGACTAAAGATTTTGGTCACTTTAACTACTCACATACGAATACTAATATGAATCTTTCAAAAGCATAATCACTGGACTTGGACAACATTTCTTTGCCATAAAAAAAATCTTGAAGTAATTTCCATTTTTGAAAAAAAAGAAGATTCTGTGAAAAACTTAACACCTGATCTCAGACCTGCATATTCAGAATGGAATCAGAACAATCAGCAAGAATAAAAATAGAAGGATGCCACCAATGCAAGCATATTTTATATACATTTCTACACAGATTTCCCAAGCCCTTACACTTTGAAATCCACAGAACCTCTGCTGTAGAACATGCAGTAGAAGGACAGCAGGGCAGTTCATGGATGCTGTCAGAAGCATGAACTTTGAAAGAAATACCTTTATGGGATGCAAGGAGAAATATTGACATCCCAGGAAAAAATCAAGTATTAAGTAGTAAGCCTTGTTAATATACTGCTGACAATTAAGCTGACCTCAAAGGTAAGTCGAAAGATCTTTTTATGTGAAGAGTAACAATAAAGTACTCATATATTACATTTCAATGTCTAGAAGTAGTATATATTTATTTAATTTGGCAAGAGACAAAAGCAGCATAAAAATGTAGAAGAAATAAGCATCTCTCTAATATCTCCTTTTTGACTGAACTCCGTTGCCCTTCTCAAAATGCCTCTGGCTAAGAAGAAAGATCTGTTATTCATGATAAAAGCTCTTTAGGATGAGTATCCTTTGCCAGCTCTTCAGCAAGGCCAACAGTCTGCTTGCTCTCAGTGAATACATCAACTTTGACTTGTGTGAAGGATGAGGGAGGGAGAGAATTAACTTTTAAAATTATTATTACATTTTTGATAAAAGCACCAGTTTGGGGCAGAAATATTACTCCCCTGCAGTTTTTTCCTAACTTTCTTTTCTGTTCAGCAGTAACAGCTGCAATCTAAATGTCTCCATGTGACTAAAAGGCACGTTATATTTCAGAGAAAGAAGTGCCAATACACCCTTACAATATCTCCCTTTTATTCTTTATCAACTTTATATAAGTTGATGTAAGAAAAACATTAAAAATATGCAGTTCCAGTTCTTTCTCTTAGAATCAAACATTTACCATACCTTTTGTTCAGTTGTAGATGTCAAAAAAAGTTGTATATCAAATATTTGAAGAGATAAACTATGCTATGGAAAATATTTTGAGTGTAGTGGGATTATGTGATGGGTGATGTAGAGAATTATGAATAGCATGTACAAGACCTAATGTTTTAGGCTTGCCACTTAAAGCCAAGTTTAAGGCATATAAAAATGTAGCTAAAAATGCATTGTAAATTATTTTTGGAGAGACATTGTCAAGGGCTACAAAATAGCAACAGCCTCTATTCTCATTATAACCAGATCCCACTTTTATCCACATTCTTAAAAACCAAACAATCTTATGTATTTATTCCCCTCAACAAAGGGCAATATTTCTATGATTCATTTTTCTAGAATTCACCAAAAGAACAGAGGTAGTCTTCAAAAATTAATAACAGGGCAGCTATAGCTACAATTCAGTTTTAATCAGCAGTCTAATGTGATATAACCAAGATAATCAATGATCAAAAAGATCTATCAATGTGTAAGGGAGCCACCACTTATGTTGGTATAAATCACTGATTATCACAAGGTTGTGGGTTTTTTTGGTGGTTTTTTGGTTTGGTTCTCCCCCCCCCCCCAGTGGTACACAGAGCTTTCATATCTATTATCTGCACTGCAAAAAAAAGTTATTACTTTCAGTTAGTAATTTGTATTAAAATCTAAAAAGAGGAGATGGATACAATTAAGATTCAAATAACTGGCATGTTGTGCTATTAACTATAAAATGTTATTATGACATGTGGCCTCTGGAGATAACGTGCAACTACATTTTCATAGGATTTTGTGTGTAAGAAAAGCAACAAGAAGTGTACTATCTATTATGTATTATTTTTCCCTTGCCTACTAGAAAAGACACAGTGGAAACAAAGAGCACAAATGCCTTGGGAATCCCTTAGCTGCTGCTGCCCAGACAATGCTATTTCAACGACCAGGAAGGTACTCCATGTGAATGTGACTTTTCTCATTTTTAACAGCACCATTTCTCATTTGCTTTGCTTGTCTAAAGGCAGCCACACACCACACTTGCTCCTTTTCTGTGCAAGTGGTGGCTCGGACTCAAACAATCCTGTCAGTGTCACTAATTCACCTGTCATTCCTCAGAGCAGCAATATTTCCATGACAAGACGGAACAAACAGGACTCTTCAGCATGATCCAGCTCTTCTATCACCCATTTTCTCATAGTACAGACAAAGGAATGAAGGCTGTAGGGCATCCTGTCTCCTTATGAAATGAATCTTTACCTAGAATGTTATCTTGTAGTGGAGTCAAAGGCCCTATAGACATATAGGCAACCACCAGAAATGCATAACAAGTACTGTAATGTGCACGGTATGTAAAGATCCAGTAAGATAGGTGTAAGTAACCAATTTTTCAATGACAATAGCTATGCTTTTATATAAAATAACATGAAAGGCAAATACTTTCCTTGCCCTGTAAGAGTGAAAACTCTCCCCTTCTCCTCTCTGCTCCAAACATTTTTCATCCATTTTTCATTTAGAGATACAATTTCTGATCAACACTAGCTTCTGGGCTGAACCAAAACTGCAGTTGACAGGAAGATTAAATTACCTAGCCCAGCCTCTGGAGCCCAACCCAAATTGTTCTGTTGAATTTGTTCACCAGGTTCCAGCATGTATGAAACAGTTTATTTTGGAAAAGTTCCTTTGAATTACTTGAGCCACAGAGGAAGTCTCAGTTTCAGAGTAAATACATTCAAAGTAGCATAATCATCATATCCTGAACATTTGTCCTGATTTCTAGGACTTAAACTTTCCCATCAGCCTCTTCTAAAGTAGAATCCAACTGTTTAAATTTGTTATCAAGTGTTTCCTGTAGAGAATCAATCCTTTACTTTGAGCTTAATTTCCTCTGGCAATCAGATTTGAATTTTTATGTGAATATAAGCCACAACAAGGGCTGAAGGAGGGAAAAAACTCGAATGCTACAGGATATCAGATGCTCAGCCTGTGCTTCTTAAGGCACAAAAAGTTGTTTGTAATTACAGTGAGTGATTTGTTTCTTTTCCAACCATGCTAACAAGCACTTGGGGTAAAAGACAGTGATCAAGAATTTAAAATGACTACAGAATAAATCCAATATGTATAAGAAACAGGACTCTCGTACCTAAGCTGTAAATATCGCATAGGTAACATTACATTGTAAGGTCTCCCAAAGAATCTTGAGCTTCAGAGAAAAGCCCACAGAGTTAACAAATCACAAATATCTAAGTAAACTGCATAATTTCTTTAACTGGTTGTTAGCTTTCACGAGTGTTCTATATGACACCACCAATTCCATGGTCTAGTCCGAAAATATTGCTGCGTTTCTGCAACACATGCAGCAGATTCCCCTATTACAAGTGAAACATTTAGATTTTGTCCATCCCTTGATATCAAAGGAACTGGTCAGGTTCACAGCTTAGAAAAAAAGTAATTCTAACCCAAAAGTCATCTTAAAAAATGACTGTTATTTTTGGTTTTAGGTGTTCAGCCTTCAGCTAATATTACCAGTGTCCTAGAGCCTCACATCCATCCATTAACCATATAGATGATCTACAAGTCTGTAACATAGCTGAAAGGCAGTACTAAGACACCTTTCATTTAGCACTAAGGCTGCCTCAGGGGGAGCATCAGTATTTATGTGAGGACACAAGGCAGACAGAATTAGGCTGTAATACTACAGGAGTGGTTCTTTGCCTCATCTGTGTGTCTCAGCTTTGAAAAATTGGACGGTTTGTTCTGTCATCTTTCCAATGCCTGCCATAGATCAGGATATGAATGAGAAGAAACCAGCCAAGACACTGCCCAGTTACGATGGGAACAGCGAGAGGAAGAAAGGGAGGAAATGGCAGAAATGTTATTCTCCTTCTGTATGCAATATGCTTGCCTTTTGCTCCAAAGACTCCAAAAATGTATTAATGAATGTTTGGCACTTCCTGAATATTCATTGAATAGTTTTTTTGAAGTCTATTTGCCACCCAAGGGCTCGTTGCTTTTCTTTTTTAGAACGTTCTCTGCCATGATTATGCATTCTGTTAGCACACCTATAGCTATGCCGTGCTTGTGTCTTAAGTTCTACTGAATTATGGGTGTTCATGCTCCTAATAAAGAGCGGGTCCTGTGTCCCACCTGCACACAGAGGTATCATCTAACCCACAGAGAGCAAGACAGATTAATCCCAAAGGTCTGGGGAAGTTCTGCAGAATTTTTCCAATAATTATTTTCCAGGTTTGTCTGATTGCCAGAGTTGGTGAGTTGCAAGTTTAGATGTGCTGTGGTGGGGTGGTTCCTTAGCGAAATAAGGATTTTACATAATGTTTTTAAAAGCAAAATTTGAACTATAATGGCCAATAGAAACACCTCACAATCCTGTCAATTTTCAATATATAAATGCATGATGTATTTGTATTTCATAAATCTGAAGTAAAAAAGTGTACAGTGTTCTACATGACTCATACATTAAAAAATGCACACGAGACTGTTATGGAATCAAATATATAACTCCAAAATAAAATGCCATTATAGGCTAAAGTCTTACAAAAATTTTCCCTGGAAGTTTTACAGGTTACTAGATGTTCTTAAAAGTTACAGCTGAAGTAAATGAAGTGGGTAGGGGAATAAACAAAAATAAATCACAAAAACCACACCAAAAGACTCTTTGGCTAATCTTGTGCAAAATTCACTAAAATCTTAGCAATAAACTGAATTTGTTCTCTGGCATTTACTTTAATGTTCTTCTATTGTTATCTTTTTTAAAAAATATGTATTTTCAATATATAATACATACAGATGAGCTAGATACAATATATATGCAATATGAACTAGAAAACATACGTCACAGTGGGAAATCCATTATCTGCTCTATTATGTTGGCAGGTAAAAAAATAATAAAATCTATGTTTGTAATGCACTCTAACCTATAATTTCTAGCATAAGAAATCTGAAAAATGTAGCAAATAAGTTAAACAAGCATTTAACACAACAAACTTATTTTGTGTGCATACCAGTACAGCAGCAGCCCACACTTATCAGTAGTTGCCAGCACAATATCTGATTTGAGAAGGTGCTTCCTGTTATTAAAAAGAGAAAGTGTGGACATTTTTCCTTTGAGACAATTTAATCATAGACACATTATCCAGTGTAGATGTCTATTTGCATAGCTTTAATATAATGCTGAAGGTGTCTTGAGAGAATGTTTTCACTAAAGTGATTTGATTTAGTTTTCCCAGCAAACCTTTAACTATTTACACTGCCTTCATTGTAAAAATGAATGGGGGGGGGGGGTAAAATTGTTTTTTCCTTACTTAAAAAAAATTGTATCCAGGGAGAATAAGGCTACATCTACATTATCAAACAGCTTATTGTTACAGAATATCCAAGGGCATTTCTGGGTGACTGATCACAGTCACCCCTACAGTTGCAGTGTTAGCAAGGTCCCTGGCGTGTTTTAGATGGTGCCAGGTAGTGTCCCTCACAGGGAGAGCTCAGGAGCGAGCACACAGGCCCAGCTCAGTACGTCATTTGATTTGCGCTACTGGCTGCAGGTAAACTGTGCTGTGCCATTTGGCCTTCCGGTATCGAGAATTTTACCATCAACATTTGACCTTGTGGTCCTTCTATGAACAGGAAGTGGGGCATGGTTTCCATCTCTTGCTACTTCTGGAAACACGTTTTCTTCCTAACCAGTACTATTTCCTGGTTCAATTTCCTCTGGTCTTCTGACCAGGCAGGACCTCTCTTGCAAAACACTTTCTGCTCCCCGATTTTACTAAATAGGCTTCCACCTGTAAAGATAGCTGTAAATTCATACTTAATCAAAAGAATTCATATAAATAGAAATTCATGCTCTCACTAGTATCAAAAAGTAATTTTGTTTAAAAATGTGCCTAGAAAGGGATTCACATGGTAACAGAATATTAAAATGACAGTATGAGTAGTATAGTGTTTTCTGCAAACAAAACGCAATGCTACATTCTTCATTTAACATTTCAAAAGTTATTTTTATTACAATATCTACCTTAAAAAGCAACTAATATTGCCAAAGTTTTAACTTGCAAATTACCTCAAAAGGGTATTTCAAAAAAAAAAAAAAAAAAAAGACCACAAGCCAACAACAAAAACCCCAAAAAAGACACAAACAAAACACCCCCAAAAAGCCCCCCAAAAAAACCCACTGTATTTATTATTAAACTATTTTACTTCAAATTTATGTAAGGAAAACCAATAAATTAAAAGATACCAATGCATAAGCAAAATCATTGCCTTGTAATGGGTTACGAGAAAAAGCACAGAAAAACAGAAAGACAGGTGTTACCATGGACATTAAACAACAATTGCCCAGATGCCTTGTCTTATTCACAAAATTTCAAACATACCATGCTGAGTCCCCAGTGCTGTAAGAACACAGGTGCTTACGTATTTACAGCACTGGGGACTACCTCGCTAACCCAGTGTCCAGAGCACTAGCACGAGCAGTGCTCTAGCAAAATAACCACTGGAAATCAAAGCTGCCTCCGACTTACAGGTATGTGGTGGCAAAACCAAACTCAGACATCATGTTTGGCTCAAGTTCCCTGTGTAGGATGTACAGCTTGCAAGAATAACTGAGCCAATGAGATGCATTTGGCCTCACGAATGTTGCGTTCACGCAAATGTAACAGGTCTATTATAGCATTTGTTATGACAAATCTTTTTTCAGACTGCAAAATTCTCCCATAGATGGCACAAACAATTAACCAGCTAGTGATTGCCAAACTCCGCCCAGCACTTACAGTGCCTTTGCAGATTCCTGACTGCTATTTGATTTGCTCTGCACAGGCATCATCTGATTTAACAGCAGCAATGTTCACTAGGCAAGATCACAACTTGAAAACAAACTTTTCACCACACAGCCTATGTGTTTATGAATACATAACGCGTATGTAGGAAGACCTCAGACAAGTACACTGCATAAAATAATCCCTTCAGGGTAATTAGACCTTAAAATGAGAAACACGTTTGTCTGTAAAACATACACACTTCATATAAAGATGCAGGCCTGCAACATTATAAAAATGCACCCTTCCAATTTCAGAAAGAAATTACAGCTGGGTAGCAGATGTGGTTTCGCTTTGCTTCTCCCCTCCACCGCCCCCTCCTCACTTTCCAGTTTGAGCTTACATTTTACTACTATCACACTATGACCCACTCTTGAGGAAACAAAACCCATCACTTCTAAAACACTGCTTACCACAGCAAAGGAGTTCAGCCTTTAACATGAGAACTAGGTAACCTTCCAGTAGCTTTTTCCAGATATGTAACAGGACTTTCCTGAGCAACACCTTGGAATATACATGCATTATCCAGAAAGCAAAGAAGAGTTCAAGTCTCTCCTGAAGAGCCAGAGCTCCTAACTTGGAGAGTGGATATGCACCTATATTCCTACAAATACCTAGTTCATGTGCTCCCTATTTCATCCAGCATGTCATACAAAATGCTTAATTAGTGCTGACGGCAGGGACTGGAACCCAGGACAATACAGCCTAGGGACAATACTTAACTATGCTCAAGATTACTATCTGCTGAAAACCCTCCCCATGCCCACTGTCTTAAACAAAGGTCCCCTGTGTACTGTTCCACAGTAGCCACAACTGCCAGTCAGAAGCCCAATGGAGGTGGTGCCCTTCTGCAGTAATATAGCAGGTAAAGCACCCTTTCCTCCACAGACTAGATGAAATAGCAGCAACCATTTTACTTATATGAAAAGACAGTCCTCGACTGAAATTAATTCCAGAGAAGTGCACAGTCCCTCTAACCTACGTTGGTTCAGATTCCCACACTGACTGTTATCAAGAAGTAGGGCCAGGAACAAGATGCAGGCTGCGCCTCTACCTTGATGAAGCTGGCAGACCAGTAACACTCCAAGATTTTTCCAATGTGCAATTAATTTGCTTGATCTTGAGCAACATAAACAGGGAGAACAGAAATCCACAGTAAGACATCCCAGATATAACAGACTAATATTTTCATAAAACTGAAAGACAGCTCCAACTGTCACTCTTGTACATCTAGAGACCTCAATCAGGCTCCAACTCAAGATTCCTGAAACACCCTGAAACTCCCTGGGCCAAAGCTGAACAGGCAGCAAATTCATCCTAATCTTGTAAAGAACAATCTGACCTTCTCTACAAGCATCAAGAATAAGTAAAAAAAAATGAATACAGAACAGCACTTCATGCAAGACTGATCTTTTCTTTTTCCTAAGAAAAATCTTTTTGCTGCAGTATGCCATCTCCTAGGTAACTCAGGCTGTTTATTCTGAGCCTCTCCCAATCACAGGAGCTTTCTAAATAACTAAATGAGAAACAGGCCCTCAAGAAGCATGTTCCAAGATACTAGAAGAATATATTCAAGATAAACTCAATATCTGACACACATGACTTTTTACAGTCTTTAAAATAAAAATAAGACATATGTGCTAACAGGGAAAATTTACTTTAAATGTTGCAGCAACTACGCTAATGCATATGGGTTATTTGTTCTTAAAAGGCTCTAACGGTCTAGTTTTTACTGCTTTTCTTTTTGGAGAGGTTTTTAGAGTCTTGGGCTCGTTTTTGTTTGGTTACTTGAGGGCTTTTTGTTGTTTGTTTGAGGGGCTTCTTTGTTTTATTTGGGGGATGGGGAGTGGTAATATGAACCCAATGTTTTCCAGCATGATTCTTGTTCATCTGCTTTGCGTATCTATTTCTATATATGTTCAGATAATAGTTACGGTTTTTATAGCTACATTTAAATTAAAGTTTAAATAAATTTCACAAATTTATTAGGTCAGATTTCTCTGAGCTAGAAAATCAGTTGAAGGAGATTCTCACAAAATTCCAGCTATACATATGCTCAAGCAAAAACTGTGAATTACAAGAATTAAGTTACCACAGCAAATTCTTATTGGCAGGTTAGTGATCCTGCAAGCAATGCACTATTGCCTACCAGTGTTTACGATAAAGCTTCCAGAAATCAATCCGTTTGTGGGTGCCACCTCTAACACATGTGAAAGTCATAGCAACTTTAATATATCTCTACAGTGAATTTTGGGTTTTTTCCCTTTTACAACCACAAATACACATGAGGCTGATTTTTTTGTTTGAAAAGAATGATATGCACAATCACAGCTTCTCCTAATGGCACCATAACTGTGATGTTCAGTGAGAAGCTATTTTTTAGCAATTAGGCATCAGAAATGCATGACTTCTTTAAAGCAGAAAACAAAACCCACTGATGCAACTTGAACACTCCTGTTTCAGTTCTGATGTTGCAATGGTGGAGTAGCAAGAGTGTGAGAGTTTTATCCATCCAAAAGATGAAACCCACTTTTCACTAGCTCTTTCCTCATCTCCTGGGCAGCAGTTTATGCATAGGCAGCTTTTAAGAACAATTTGTAACTGCAGTTATTTTGCCTACACCGCAGTGGAAGAACTCAAACATTTGATTTCAGAATGTCAAACATTTATGAAAGTCCCAAAGAGATGCTATGATATACTGTACAACCGCTCAGCAGATATATTACTCAGTGTTGTGGTTTAAACCCAGACAGTAACCAAATACCACACAGCCATTTGTTTACTGCCCCATGCCCCGGTGAGGTGGGGAGGAGAATTAGAAAGAAAGGAAAACTCGTGGGTTGAGATAAAAACAGTTCACCAGGACATCAAAGTAAAAATAAATTAATAATTATAGTAATAATAAAAAGGATAATAATATACATAAAACAAACAATGCACGATTTCTCACCATGTGATGACAGACACAGCCCGTCCCGAGCAGCAGCCAGGGAGCAAGGATATTCCCCCACAGCCATCCCAGAACAGCAAGTTCCAGAGAGAGCATGAAGGAACAGACAGCCGAACAAATGAAAAAGGCCTGAATGGCCGAAAAGAGACCAAAAAAAAGAAAAAAAGGACTGGCCCACTGGCCAGCCCCCACTTATACAAGGCATGATGTCTACAGTATGGAATACTCGCTTTGACCAGTTTGGGTCAACTATTCTGGCTGTGCCCCTCCCAAGTTAAGTCCACCTGCACATTTACAAAACCTGGGAAACTGGAAGGTGTCCTCAACCATTTAGCAACAACCAACAATGTCGGTGTATTATCACCATTCTTCACACACTAAATCCAAAACACAATAGCCACTGGAGAGAAAAATTAGCTCTATCGCAGCTGAAACCAAGACACTCGGAAAGATGAGATTTCACTAGCCTGTGGATAACATGCTTTTAACAAGTAGTTGGGATTTTTTCTTAACCGTGTTTCTAACCATCCATCATGCTGAGCAAGGGAAATGCTTGACTTCTAAGCATCCTCCCAGCAAACAGACCGAAATATTAAGCATTTCTAATTACACCAAGAGCTTCACTAAGCCACTTTTATGTATTTATTCAGGTAATTAATATTCATTCACATTAATGCCCCATTCGGGCAGGTGCTTGAGGCATAGAGCGGTGTTAACTTCAGCAGACTATTTGTATATTTAAAGCTGGGTATATACTTCAAGTATCTTCCTGAGTTAGACAATTAAGGCAGAAAACAGAACCAGAACTGTCTAGACTCAAAACAACAGAACTTTTGCTTATACCTGGCTTCTCTGAGCTAGAAATGCATGTTGTATACTGAAGACAACTGCATTTTCCTGGCCCTGTATAGCTATACTACTATGAGAATCCAGGCATTTCTGGCATTCAAGATCTACCCACTGCATTAACATAAACCCTGAGAGACAGAGCCCGTAATTTCTAGCAGCATTTTCAACGTGAACTACCTCACAGCTTATAGGCGATACCATTGATTGCATTATCTCATACCACCACCTCCTATAAACAGTGCATGCTTATCTTAAATTTAGTTCCAATTTGTAAAAATGAGCTTATTTCATAAGCTGCATGCACAGAAGAAGAAGACACAAAGAGTTTACAGACCGATCCCAAATCGGTTACAGGCATGATCTCTTAGAAACAACTAGACCAAAAATAGAGTAGACAATGGTTAATCAAAAACTAATACCTTCACATTTTAGAATCTCAGACCAGAACATTGAGCATGGAAACTATAGATGGGAAACAGGTTTTTATGCCAAGGTAAATTTTATAGCAGCTTTTAAATCTAACAGAATATATCACATAGTGTGTCAGCCTACAAAGTGACACAGTTATTAAACACTCAATAACAGTACTTTCCAGATGTGAATAAAGAAATCATACTCTTCCATATAAATGCTGCTTAACATTTCAGGAAAGAATCCTATATAACCATACTGTACCCTAACAAAATCACCTTCATCTGGTTTGATTGCTGATAGATGACTGCAAGAACATATTGCATGCTTGAGTGGAAATCCAAGGTTTCAATCATCAGTAATGAATTTGCAACAGCTGCAGACAGTAGCATATTGTTTATATGTCACATGCAGTGAGCAACAAAAGATTCAGTGAAAGTGCTATGAAATTCATTGAATTACAAAAAGCTATCCCTGAACACATTAGACAAGTTGCCACAGCACATGCAAAAATATGTATAAAACAAGCTGCATTTGAAAATAACAAAAAAAAAAAAGTGTCTGATTTGTGAAACAAGTGACAGAAAGCACAATATTAGGGTTTGGAGTGGATTCTTCTGTACCCTTTTGAGTTTGTTTCTCTGGTCCTAATATAATAGCATTTCATTCATAGGTTTCAATTACTGCTTCCCAATTTGTTTAGGTCCCTGAATACCTGCAAGTTTTCTAAAACTCTAATAGATCAAATGCACAAAAGATATAATCCTCTCCAAATAATATGCAGAAATGACTTGTGAAGGAACATACAACATAGAGTAACTGTAACACTGATCTCACTACTAGGCTCAGGACTACATCATGGCAATAAGATATGCCAGTGGGAGTCACGCACCTCCTTTCCACTTTCCTCCCTGGCATAACAATACAATATACTGAAATTGGACTCCACTTCCCTTTAGTATTCATGCTAGGTGTAATTAAGGCTCAGACACATACATATGTATACAGGGAGCGCAAACTGAAAAAAATAGAGCCTTTCTATAGATGGTGACTTATATATACGTCAGTCTTACGATATCTGGCTTCTCTAAGAAATCTGTTCTAGCAACATCTGTTTATTTAAGGAACAGCCATACTAGACCATACAGCAGTCCATCTAGCCCCAAATCCTGTCTCTAATAGGAAGTTAACAGTAGATGTCCAGAATGTGTGTTGAAAAAAGAAAAAAAACCAAACCAAAACAACTACCACCACACAGGACAAACCTAAAGAGATATTTGCCTGTATGTTTCCAAGCTCCAGCAATTTGTGGCTCAGAGAAACAGAAAGGCTATCTTCATATTTAATTTTCTCAATAGATAATTCTTCCTTTAGTTTGTCACTTTTTGAACCCATTGTAACTTGCACAATATATGACTGTAAAGAGCTATGCAGTTTAATTATGTACTGTGCAAAGAAGAATCTCCCTGTGGTTCTTTTGAACATCACCATAACTGGAAAAATAATACTGTATCAGACCAAAACAGGAATGGTATAACCATACGATGTTAAGCCTCTGTGACAGCCAACACAGCATGGGTAAAACGTGAGCTCCTTGCTGCAGTGCACCATCAACATTTTTTCAGACATTTCTAAAAGTAAAATCTCTTAGATATTAAAGGTGCATTTGTATTCAGCTTTGGTTTGTGAGTACTATCTACCTTTCAGCATAGTCAATGGGATCACAGGGACTCTGAACGATCTAGGATTTGGTCAGGTGAACACAACTGGTGCTCTCCTCTCTTTCCATAACATCAAATGCATGATACTGACAGTCTCAAGGAGGATATAAAAATGATCATTTATAAAACACTGAATGATTTTCCCACTCACTGAATGGTTTTTGTCCCACTCTACTCTGCCCTTGTGAGGCCCCACCTGGAGTACTGTGTCCACGTATGGGGCCCGCAATACAAGAAAGATGCAGAACTGTTGGAGAGGGTTCAGAGGAGGCCACGAAGATGATCCGAGGGCTGGAGCACCTCCCCTATGAAGAGAGGCTGAGGGAGCTGGGCTTGTTCAGCCTAGAGAAGAGAAGGCTGCGGGGGGACCTCATTGCAGCCTTCCAGTACCTGAAGGGAGCATACAAACAGGAGGGGAACCAACTTTTTAAAAGGGTAGAAAATGACAGGACAAGGGGGAATGGATTAAAGCTACAGGAAGGAAGGTTTAAATTGGATATTAGGGGGAAGTTTTTGTTACAGAGAGAGTGGTGAGGTGCTGGAACAGGCTGCCCAGAGAGGTGGTGGATGCCCCATGCCTGGAAGTGTTCAAGGCCAGGTTGGATGGGGCCCTGGGCAACCTCGTGTAGATCCAGGCCAGGAGGTTGGTGTCCCTGCCTGTGGCCTTGGGGTCTCTTCCAACCCAGACCATTCTATGATTCTATGATTCTGATTTTTCAGTGAATCCAGGAGCATCAGAGAAATTGAAGAAAAACTGTTGACTTGTTAATCTAAGGTACCAGTCTTGCCAAAAGTCTCACCAATTCCTGTTACAGGACAAGTCTTCAACTCACCTGAAACTGTGTCTCATCAAATAATGAAGCATGTACACTATCTGAAGAATTTTTCAAGAACTCTATCATTGAAGATGTGAAGTTGCATTCAAAAGAACTGCTTATTTTGAAAAGGCAATTCTGAAAGTCCAGCAAAACCTAGTAGCTAAGCACAATCATGCAAAGTAATTGTTCATATAAGACAGAATAAAACAAAACAAAAAAAAAAATCTCTGAAAGAGTACTTCATGCTTATATTTTCAGATAAGTTTTTCTGGAACTGAACCTCAGATTCAAAAAATAATGAGTAACAAAAGATTTTTTTTTTAAGTTGTGGTTTTGTTTTTGTTTTTTCTTCCTTTCAGTGGCTGTGTTAACAACTTAAGAACACCATCAATGAGCAGAGGATTTGTTTGAAGAAAGCATCATGATCTTGAGCATATTGTTGATCTTTTACAAAATTGTGACATTTCTCCATACATAAATAGAAATGGTGGTAGCAATACATGCAAGATGAAATAAACTTTCTGAGACCATTCAACACAGTACAAATGCACGAGTTCCACTGGGTTTGCTAGAACACGTAATTCCAGCTCAAAAAAAGCTATTAGTAACTCTTTACTCTGTTGACGAGATGACAAAACTGAAGAACAGGTCCATAAACCTATCTTGATCTCAGTTTTAGGATTTTTATGGTGCTAAGAAGAATGCATTGGTTAAAATAAGGCTCTTGAATGATTTTTTTTTCTTTTGTCTGTTTCTTAAATATATAATAAACTGTTCTAAATAATACTTGTTATATTTGCTGGTGGTGAGTTTAAACACATACACCATTTGTGGTCCATTAAAAAATGTCCAATATACTGTGGAAACACTGTATTTCTACACTAGGAAAGAATAAATAAGCATTCACTTTTTTTTTTTTTTTTTTTAAATTAAGATAGGTCTTAATTTTAAAAGCTTTACCTTTTCTTTCCAAGATAAATAATTTAGCTTTTTTCTCCTTGTATAGAATTAATTTTATTATACAATTCAGTTTTTGCCTATCATTGATTTTTTTCTGCACTAAGAAGTGGAACAACATAATTTCTTTATAAAGGAAAAAATGATCTATTCTAGAATGAGGTTACTTTGAGACTAGCTTGGAAAAAAAAAAAAAGAAAAAAAAAGAAAAAACTAATTATAGTTTCCAAAGGCATAACTGAAGAGAAATGTAAAGTTGAAATAATTTGTAACTACAATGCAAAGAACTCCAAAACATATTAAAGATCTTTAAATAGTACAAAAAGTCAACTGCCTTGTTTCTTTCTTCATTAATCTAGTGCTTGAAGTAAGCATTTTTAATCTGTAATTGCTATTAAGGACACCAATTTAAAGGATTAGAAAAAATTACCATAATAGAATCACAGCACCTTTGTAGGTTATTCTGAAGTCCTATAGGTGCTGTTTAAGTACTGCTCCCCCTTTCTGCTCCTACTTAGAAAATACACTGGTGGCAAAACAAAACCACCCACATTTACAGATGATTTGAAAGAGAGCTTTACAAGAACAGAACCACATCATGCCATAGTTTAGGGCGGCTTTGTATGAGATAATCTAGGTAATTATAGGCATGTAAGCCTGACACCAGCCCTGGATAGAATAAATAGCCAATATGGTGCTTGATTAATAAAAGAAGGATGTGTAATTAATGTCAATCAACAAGGATTTATGGTAACTAGACCCTATCAAACTAACCTGACATTTTTATGAGATTACAAATTTAGTGGAACAACATAATAGCAATGTTGCAACTTACCCAGATTTGTGTATGGCATTTGATATTGCACTGACATTTTGATTAAACTAGAACACTGAGCTCAATGTTAGATGGATATAACTGATATGTTTCAAAATGTAATTTCCCACAGTGAATCATCAAATGCCTGGTTGTCAAGGTAGTCTTGCAGTGATATCTCCTAGCCCTACGCTACTCAAAATATTTGTTAATGATCTGCAAGAAAGCATAAATTTTTCAGTTGGCAAAAAATCTGGGGCAGTGGAAAATAATGAAAAGCAAAAGTCACCAACAAAGCCATACTAACAGCTCACTAAGCTGAGATCAAACATATAATATGGCTTTTAAAACAGCCAAAAATGAAGGTCACAACTTTAGAAGTAAGGGCCATGCATGCAGGAGGAAGGACTCTGTCCAGCAAGGCAGCAATTTAAAGTGACTGAGGTTTTTGGTGGATAATCATCTGAGTTGGAACCCTCACAACAGCCTTACGGTTTAATTGTCTAATAAATTGCTGGATATCAATATAAGTAAGCAGACTATATCATCCCTATAGTTAGCACTGATGGCATCACTGCTGTAATTGTGCCTGGTTTCAATGTTTGAAATTTATGAAAAATGTTGAAAATTGGTAAGACTGCAACAGATAACTGAGCAAGTTATTAAGGACTGGAAAACAAGGTTTTGTTACTTATGCTTTCCTTGATTGTTCTGGGAGGTAAGGTATAGCTGAACTTCAGTCTATGGAAACCAACGTGAAGAAACAAAGTGCTCTTGATAATAAAGGACAGTAGACAGAAACTGAGACTAGACAAACTGAAGCTGGACAGAAAATTTGAACTAGAAATAGAGGACATTTTAAACAGGCAAGGTAATTAACTGCAGAAATCAAGGGGTTGGTTTGTTTGTTAATAATTTCCTAAATTATATGTTCTCATTCAAAAATCTGTTACTTTGGAAAAAAAAAAAAAAAAAAAAATCACAACTTGTTACATAGCAGGTGAACTAAAATAAGCAGAACACTCCTTCTACATCTATATCTATGGATTGCTTATTTCCTGCCCATGCATGCCAATTAAATAATTTGAAGTTTCTGTGGTACAAAGGATTCCCTTAGTGTGTGCTTCAGGCTTCGTATTTTGTAGCTCAAAGCAGTTCTGGATTCCCATACAGTTTCATAGGACCAGAGAGGATCCTAAAACGCTAGCACATATACAAGATTGCCCTAACTGATTATGCTTTGGGACACAACTGTTCATCATGGAAATAAAGGGGAAAATAATATAAATGAAACACCACAGGAACTGGAATATATGTATAGAAGTGTTAGCATGTCTATGAAAGTTTTTGCAGGATCAAACCTATACATGCTAAAATCTGCTTGCATAGTTCACATAACTTAAAAGCACAGTAGGTCAAAGCAATTGTGTGCAGGCTTGCGTCTATATCATTGCAGATTGATACATGAATAATACACATGCTATTGTGATTGATGAGAAGGCTCACAAACATCTTAAACATGGCATTTAACAACACCATGAAATTTGTCTTAGTATACTGTAAGGCCTTGATCACTTCAATCATGCATGTGGATTCTTACGTGTTTCTAGGGAATCAATCATAGAATCATAGAACCACAGAACATTTTGGGTTGGAAGGGACCCCCAGAGCCCATCTAGTCCAACCCCCTGCAGTGAGCAGGGACACCATTACCCAGATCAGGTTGCTCAGAGCCCCGTCCAACCTGGGCTTGAATGTTTCCAGGGATGGGGCCTCCACCACCTCTCTGGGCAACCCGTTCCAGTGCTTCACCACCTTCATTGTAAAGAATTTCCTCCTTATAGCCAATCTAAACCTACACCATTTCAGTTTAAAACCATTCCCCCTTGTCCTATCTCCATTGTCCCTACTGAAAAGATTCTCCCCCTCTTTCCTATAGGCCCCCTTTATGTACTGAAAGGCCGCAATCAGGTCTCCCCGCAGCCTTCTCTTCTCCAGGCTGAACAAGCCCAACTCTCTCAGCCTGTCCTCATAGCAGAGCTGCTCCAGCTCTCGGATCATTCTTGTAGCCCTAAAAAAGTTAGGGTTAAGTAATTGACTTGATTAATTTACAATATAAAATTAATGATCAAGTTGGTACTATATCTACTCTATAGTTCTAGTTGTTGCAAGAAGTCTATGTACATCAACTGTGGTTAGAAGTTGGACTGACTTTGGCCATTGTTCTGCTTAACTAACTAGGCTTTTAAAGACATTCCTTACAAGACAATTTAGAAGCTTCTTATGTTCTGCAAGAGACACTTGCCTGGGGATGCCCAAATTGATTCTCAGCTTCACCATGGAAGCATAGTGATTAAAACTGAGCCATGTTAATCTTTAATTTGATGAATGGATAGGTTTCTGAAGGGAATAGTTTAAATCAGAAAATCTAAAATTTTTTGCCTATTTGTTAGCTCTGGCCCCTTCTTATATCACAAAACAAGAAAGAAAGTAAAACTACAATGATGGGTCCCATTTGCTTGTTACTTAACCTGCATTTATGGTTTATTCCTTTTACTTGCACTAGATTTACTTGCCATACTACTTGGCATGAAAGAATATACCATTTCCTAAACAGTAAAAGCAACAGCCTCAGAGTCTCTGGTAAATAAAAAACAGTCTGGAACTTGCCTTCTATGAACTTTGAATAATTCTCTTCTGAACACTGGATAAAGAAGCTGTCATAATCTTATTTCATAAATATTAAGTTCTGTTACAAGAATTCCAATCTGGTATTTTAATTAGTACTCCTATTTCATGATACTTGCTGTGATTTTTTTTTTTTTTTAAGCATGTGATATCTGGACTACCCTCTAATGTACAAGACAAACTGACATGGACAGCAGTGAAATAAAAGTATGAAGCCATGATGTTTCTTGGTATTAAGAAACATTTCAGAATTTTTTAAGTTACTCATGGCAGTATTATAACATTGAAAATTTCTAATAGCTCCAAGGACAGATAGACATGGTTACTTTCATAAATAACTGACCACATCACTGTAAACAAAGAACAATGAATAAATAATATAGCCATGTATCAGAGCCTTCCTATAACAAGGTGACAGTTCTTTAGTTTACTATATTCACATTTTGATAACATAATTCAATTTTCTACTTTATTCTCGATACTCTAACTGCTACAGAATTTCTGTTCTCAGCTGAAACCGTGGTCTGAGATGATCAAAGCAAAATGAGATAAAAAAAATGAAGCCTGTCTCATCTGAACAGCAAGGTTTGAGAAGAATAGCTTTCCATGCTTGAAAAAAAAAAAAAGTATTTGGTAAACTGCATATTTAAAGCATCCAAGCTGAACGCTATTCTCTTGATTTCTTAGTCCATCCTATTCCAGATGAGCACAGACTCCCTGTGGAACAGACTGGCTAGGAAAAGATTACGTAACATTGCTGACCTCAGCACTAAACCTAGTGCTAGCAAACATGAAGGAGAAGGACAAATATTTATGGCATCTTCAAAAATTTCAATATAATAAAATTACAAGATTCAAATCACACAGGAGGAATGTGGAAAAACAAGAGTAGTTACATAATGAAAAAACCCAAACATGCTTCCTATTGTAGACTCTTTGTCCCAAATACACACCATAAAGAGTGATGCTAATATGTAGTGAAATGTGACTGTTAGAAACCATGTATAATGACCATATATCAGACACTAAAAAAAAGAAGTAAAAAAATAGCTAAGTCACCAAACTGGGGAAAAAGTCTTCGTTCTCGATGCAGGAGATTGCTATAGAGATTGATTAGAAGGGTATACCGATATTTAAGGAAACCCAGTACTTAGAAGTGCTTCTCTAAGTTCATAGAAGTCCTGCTGCTTCTTGTATAAATACTTTGTTGAAGCCTAACATGTTTTGAAGACTAAAGAACACCTAAAAATGCTATTCAGTTATGATGATGGACAGTTGATGCAGTCTTCATCAGGAACACAAAGTTCAAGATAACAGTAGTGAGACATACCACACTGGGATAGGAGTACATATATAGTTCCATTAATATAGTTTTCATGTTTTCTTATTCACAATGGCTAAAAGCATATCTAACCTATAATCCTGTTTAACCCTTCCATTATGCTTCTGAGACTTTAAAGTCTACAGCAACTTTTTCTGCATAGCAAGCAAGAAACTCAAGAACACATACAGAACATAAATACTTTTCCCACAGGTTTCTGAAGTTCTAAACAATTTTCCCTATATTTTGCCTTGGAGACACAGTAATGTCTTTCGGAAACTGATACACGTTCACTTGAGCGTGGGACTGATGCGGAGCCAATTCCTATGAAACCACCACTTCAGAGCTGTAACACCACTGTAAACCACTATCTCTGCCTGCCCATAAGAGCCATATCCTTTCTGTACCTCTTGATGACTTTTGAAGAGCATGAGCCTATGAAGAGAAAGGAAATGAAGTAACATTTTTATACATAGAAGCAGAAGTCACACTCTTCACAATCAGAAATTCACATAATCGAATGAAAAACAGGAAGTGTTCTGTATGTACTTTAGAGAAATGCAGAAGTTTGAGCTTAATAAGGACACTTCAGTTTCAGTAATATTTCATTTGAATAAAATGTATTTACTAACCAAATAAAGAGTTTAGTACCAAACATATTTAGATTGCATGTAAGGACAAACCTGAATCCATCAAAACTGTATCACAATTTTTCCTCCCTCCTCTCCTCCCCACCTCCCACAAAAAAAAAAAAAAAAGGATAAATACCAAACCCTCAACAGGATAGCAGCTAAAATTTCATTTGACATAGTGTCTGTAATTTTTGTTCAACCACACGTGACACCTGTATTTATTCAGGACAAAGCATATGTTCCAATTATTACCATTACACTGAAAACAAAACCTAAATCCAAGATAGCCCCAGTAACGCTCACTCAAGCTTGGAATTAGTTGAGAAATAGCTTGCTTCTCTCCATTTCCCTGAGTTACTGGGACTGATTATTTATAATACTCTGAGAAAAGCAGCACTTTAACTCTGTGGTATGGTACATTCCAGGTAACACAAATTCTACATCACTGATACTACATTTTGCAAAGCTTTTAAGTTCATTTCTGTCTTTTTAAAGGAGAATAGGAGCTTGTTCATGAGATGTCTGTCTTTGGTTATGCAATCATTTGGAAATATTTCTACTCAAAGAATACGCTGGCTGACAGAAATGGAGAGCTTACTCATTCCTCCTTTACTGAAATCTAATTTTTCAAAACTAAAATGAACATAACAATTAAAAAAAAAAAAAAAAAAAGAGGCAAATAATGAGAAACTAATGCTTCAGTTCTTCACCGTTTTGTGACACTGAAACTAGAAGTAGATTCCTGTGGGAGGGAAAACACAACCCTTCATCTATAGAAAAAGATCTCACTTTCCTCAGTTTACAACAACCTTTCTGATAACATTCAGGCAGAACACAAGAAGGACCTCAGAGGTACAAATAAAATTGCTTCATGATATAGAGAGCAGTTCATATATCGCTAATTAACCTCAACTCTCACCTATAAGGAAAGCTTTTGTACACTTCGATGTGTTTGAAACTGGAACTATGGTGCTGCTCTGCAGTGAGCAAAGCAACCTTTGGCTATTTAGCCAAGTGACCAAAAAAACCCAATCAGTTCAAGCTATTCAGAGGTTATAGCAAGGTAGGTGTTGGTGTCTTCTCCGAAGTAACAGGCAGTAGGACAAGAGGAAATAGCCTCAAGTTGCACCAGGGGAGGTTTAGATTTGATATTAGAAAAAATGTCTTCACTGAAAGGGCTGTCAGGCACTGGAACAGGCTGCCCAGGGAGGTGGTTGAGTCACCATCCCTGGAGGTATTTAAGTACAACATCTACATGTCTTTTAAAGACAAGGTTTAGTGGTGGACTTGGCAGTGTTAGGTTTACAGCTGGACTTCATGATCTTAAAGGTCCTTTCGACCTAAATGATTCCCTGATTCTAAGCTGTAACTACATTATTCTCATCTGAGAGCAGTATCTGGAATTTCAGAAAACCATGCCCATTTCCACAGCCTTTGGGTTGCCCTTTTCAAAAGATACAGAGAATTACAAGAAAAAACTCAGAGAAAAAAGCAAACAAATATGTCTGAAAAAACAGAGCCTGGAACACTGCTGGTGCATTGAATAATTTCTCTAGGACAAGTGTCTACCTGCACAACTACACACAGCACTTCTGGCCAAAAGTGTTTTGAAACAGCCACCAAAAGTACAAGCATCTGACTCATTTAGTGAATGGTCCTGGTTTGAAAAACAGCTTGGAAGACTCCAGTTTGATCCTCATATAAAAGTGTGTCAATAAGCTAACATCAACTTTTCCATTTTTCTAATTAATATAGTTTGTTATTGAAGTGACTCAGGTGTTCTACAGTTGCAGTAACACAAGCATGCACACCAAGTTAATTCTTTTGGAGCTGTAGAAGCTCAGACTGAATGTATTATTTCTGACAGACTAATTAATGTGAAAAAATCCACTGAGCTCTGCTTTGGATACTCTCTGTATTTTGTTCACTATTTCTCAAAAGATTAGACTATTCATTTTGTTTCATAAAGTAGGATAACATTAAATCTCCAAAGGAAACACTCCTTATTACCTTTTCAGGATCCATATTCTCTGTTTATACCCCATTTTTACTCGTCTTTGTAAGCTTTTCTGTTTCTGGATAGAGCACACTAATTCAAGAGCCTGTTGCTCCAGGTTATGGGGTAACAGCCTATAGTTGAGATGAACATGAAGACAAACTTTGGGGAAGTCCCCAGGCAGCAAAAGGGACTGATGAGATCCAGTGTTCCAGGTTCTCCAATTTCTCAGTCATATTTTAAGATGCTACAATTGCAACATTTACCTTTTTTTATTTATTATAAATATAACAAATTGCATTTCTTTTACCCATAATTGTGAACTATAACAAATCAAAAAATACTTTGGTTTTTTACTCCAAGCTCAAAAGTAGTAGGAATCACAAATAAAGCACACAGAGCAGAACATATGAAAATTTAAATTCAATTTAGTTTGTTGAGCAAACCCACAAAAATTAATCAGATACATTTCATATTTGTGAGCACACTGGAAACATATCAAATCCCAGTGCATTTATCATTAAGATATTCATTATATTTTTGGCCAATCGCTTACAAGTTTTATTTAACTAAATGGAAACCTGATATCTGTTCCTTTCTAATATTTCCAATTACTCTGTTTTCATATTTGCAACCAAAAGAATTAAAGTCTGTAATTTCTGTCAAGAAAATTATTTTATACAAAAATACACGTAAGTTAGTATTGCAGGGAAAACCGCATTGCCTCTTGAAGGTAGGCTGCAAACTGCTGTTTATGAGAAGTAGAAATTGATGAAAAACAATTTTTAAGCAAAACATTTGTGTCTTGGGGGAGAAGTATCAGAGGAATCTTTTTTTTCTTTGCTTATACAGCAGTATTTGCAGTTTGTAATAACTGAACTAAGCATCTCAAAGTTTCTTTGTTACCCATCATTGTAAAGAACATATACTGTGGAGCTATTTAAGACACACAAAATATAATGGCCCAAACTCTGTCATGACAATGAAAAAATGAATACATAAAGTGTGACTTAATTTCCTAAAGATTGCAACAGACAGAAAAAGTTTAGAGGTTTCAGCTTGTGAATTAGTTAAGGTTATTTTTTTCCTTTGTTTTCCAAGGACATATGATACATTCATTAAAGTCACACAGGCATGAAGTTCATAATTGATTTAAAAAGAAAGAACCTCTGCTGAAGATCTTTGGTCTATTTCAAAGTTTGGTTGTGGCATGGTTGGTTTTTTGTGTTTTGTTTTTGGTTTTTTGTTTGTTTGTTTTTTTTGTTTTAAAAAAAAAGGAACCAGATTTCACATATAATGAAAAGAAAGTTCAGTCAATTCTTGGGCCCATTTCCAGAGGAAAGATCAAACTAATCCCTAACTTCTCCAGACAGTTAATTCAGCCTCCTGACACTCCTAAAGCAATAACATTGGCAAAGGGATGCAAGTAGTCTACCCCAGAAGAGTTAGCTACTATCTTCCTTTGCTTTTGTGGTGAGATTTAACCACCTGGCTGCAGATCACCTTAGGAACCAGCAAGAGCTTTTTTATCCATAGTTACATATGGGATTTGGAAACAAATGCATGACATGAAGCCACTATGACTTCAGGTAGGAAAAGATCTGGGAAGAGGCACAGTACAGTTAGACTGTTTTGCCAGAGCAGGAAAGAGCAACAACAACAACAACAAAAAACCAACAAAAACCAAAACAAACAAACCCACCCACAAAACAACAACCACCCCCACACACAAAAAACCCCACACACCAAAAAACCCCCCAAAAACACCAACCCCCCCCCCAAACCCCCCAAAAAACAAAACACAAACAAACAAAAAACAACCAACAAAAATGGCTCAGTGATTTAAGCCTCTGGACTGGCAGACTTCCTAGGAAGTAAAAAACTGTTTTCACAGTGATGGAGGCTGAAAAAAACCCACCCCAAAACACAAGAAGGATGCCTTTCAAGGACTAGAGGACCTCAACAAGTCAGTAATCCAAAGATATAGTACAGGGCTACATATTGGATAGGTAGATAAGTGAATCTGACTATTTTTTAATGACTTAGTCTTTCTTGACTAGATCAATATCGCTGGCAGTTCTCATTCTAGATCATAAAAAGGATTGTTCTTGCATTGCAGTCTGGTTCAGTTCTAACACCATTGGATAGCTTGTAGAAAGGGAAAATATTTCAGATTAGAAACAAAGGAACAGCACATTTCTCCATTAACAGCCTCATGCCTGTAGTTTGGGTGGTCTGAAGCTGCATTTACATGTCTACCTAAAATAGTGTGTCTCCTGATTTTTGTTCAGTGATGCCTTACTGAAAGATAACATTGATCCTCGGCTCTGCAAAGTACTCAACTTGCCAGAGGCATTGACAGTAAGTGCAGTCATACAACTTAGTTGACTGGATACTGTTTGTTTGCCACAGCATTAGCCAGTTAAGAGTTTAGTTTAATGGTCAGCACTTTTTTTTTTTTTCCCCCACAAAGCCAGGACAGTGTGTTGTTCCATTTTTGGATGGGGGGGAAGGAACAGGTTGTAGCTCAGGAGGCAGGGTTGCCAAAAGCAGCATTATTTTAGCACCCTTTTCACAGACAAAAAAATAACAAAAGGTAACAAAACAAGAGTTGTAAGTTGGTAGCTGCAGGTTGGCCAGGTACATTCTGAGAGGTGAGAAGACTGAAAGTCTTGATCCCATGCTTTTGTATATAAGGGCTCAAACTGGATACCTGCCAAGGAGACACCTGCCCTTGTCAAAAAAAGTTTTATCTTCTTCATTTTCCTGTGTCATCTTTAAAGAAAGAAGGGAAAACAGGAAGGACTTCTCCCCAGTGACTGTAGTGACACAGTGACAACAAACAGGTAGCAAAAGTCAAGTCAAGAATTCAATCCTCTTACAACTCAAGTAGTTCCTGAAGCATAACAACAGGCAGACTACAGAGTCGGAGGCAAAGTGGTGCTTTCTTTTACACACCTAACACAGCTCTGTACTGCTGAGAGAATAGCACATGAATGTCTAATACCTGCCACTTTTAAGAGAGTGGTTGAGCCACTACTACAAGGAGCACACTGAGAAGCAGAAGCTCAAAAGCTGCGAGACCTCAGTTTCTGTTGGCTGTGCACGGAGACAGCCATAAATCCCATGCTGTTAAAACAACTGTTTGGTGTCTACAGTGATATAAAATATTTCCTGACACCATCTGCAGCCAAACAGGAAACACCTATGGAACCACACAGATGCACCATTTCACAACTTTCTTGCTAGGGAAGAGAAAGAGAAGACTGCACCAGAGCAGGTGAGTGCCTCTGAAAGAGAGGCACTTGCTGTTATCCCAATCTGCAAATCTTTGATGAATAGAATCCTTTCATACATACAAATGTCTGGAAGGAACACCTCAAATTTAAGTATTACATGCTATTGAATAATATCTAACACATGAAAAGATGGAAGTACACTTAATGTTTAGAAAAAATCTTCATTAAGAATTTGAGATGTCTATGCTGCTTCACACTCTGGCTTTTCATTGATGTCACTTCAAGAAAAGTAAACAACAATGATGAGTGTGTGGGAGAACAGATTGTAAACAGCAATGATGAGCATGTGGGAGAACAGATTGTAAAGTAATCAGTGTGAAGAATACGCTTCTGTGGACAAAGCCTGAAAATCTGATATGAAAGGTCTGATACGCAAGATGACGTAGAAATTTCAAGCTTTCACAGCAGTGATATATACACAAAAATTATGAAATAAGCATTGATATAAATGTTTAAGTATGATATTCTGCATTTAACCTATTTAACTTAACTTGAATACCTAATAGTTCTACTTCAGTGAAAGAAACAACATAAAATGACTTCCTCTTTCGTTCCGAGCAGCAACTGAACAAGTTCCTTCCTTTTGCTAAACATCAAGGATATATTACCTGATGCTGAACAGTTCTTTTGAAGTGTACCACACATGTCAATTTACATTAATTTCTGCAATTCTAATATGGTTTAGAATTACTACACAGTTATTTTAAGTGCCACAGTACTTGAAGAAACATGATAAAACCTTACCGCTATGTTTCCACTGCACCTTTGGGACTGGCAAACACCTTTTATTCTGTTGGGAATCAGCACATCGTCCCAGCAAGATGGACCCTTCAAAATAAAACCAAAGCATATAAAGGCTTTAATCTAATTAATAAGTAGACATATAAAAGTTGGGTTTGCTGCCACTTTTTCTACCCCCATTTCTTTTAGGCTTCAGCTAGAGAGTTTTATCATGCTTACACTGAAAATGTACAATCAGATCATATGACAACAATATTCATCAAAGCCCAGCCACTGTCAGGACATACGGCTCCACCATCCTGAAGTCAGTATTGCGAACAGTAGTTCACAATCAAACAGTAGATACACTTGCTCAACTTAAGACAGGGACTGCCTTAATTATGATTAAAGAACTACAAAGACTTTTCTTCTGGTGCAACATTGTTTATACCTTGCTCTGAAGCTGACTAAGGGGAAAAAAAACCATTGGAAGTAGAATACACAGTAAGACAGACTGGAGTGTAACACAAAAAACAGGTTAAAAAGCTTTTCTGCTTTTTGTTTTTTAAGTATTACAGAGCTCTAACTTTACTAAAATCTGTTTCTGTTTTCATGGGCTGCTGAAGTAAATTTTGATAATATTTCCTGTAAAATAATTAGACTTCTTGTCACCAGATAAGCCCTTCTCTAACTATAATACAACATAATCAAAGTGTGAAGTCAGAATTGTAGTAGATTTCTGGACATTTACATTAGCCTCAAGATTTGTCAGTCATTCTTAATTAAAGAAGAAAACAAAACCCAAACAACATAGAAACCTGAAAAGAAAATTGATAGAAAATCCATAGAAAACTTTGCTATGGCTTTTTGATTATAAACAGTTCATTTCCAAGTGTACTACAAAACACAGTAAATTTAAAGATTACAAATCAGCATTATTAATATTTCACAACTGAAAAATAGTGGTGTTAACAGGATGATCTACCAAAGAAGAATATTTATATATATAGCATGTACAGGAACATCTGTAAAAATAGTTTCCAGTACATGAAAAATTTAAATGACATTAGTGCAAATCCTATCTGTTAATATTAATCTCACACCAATTAATATTTAATTTGTAGGCAATAAAAATTAATCTGAGAAATAGATATGAAGCTTACAAATATCCATAAACATAGCAGAAATAAATAACTCAGAAGGTATCAATAATTTAAATACTTGCTAGATGGATTGCTCAGTGTTTGGGACAATGTCAGTACTCAGGAATAACAGGAAAACTTTACCCCAAAGAGAAATTGCAGTAGTTGACATTCAACTGCATTAGTGAAGTTAGTGCCTACTTAAAGCATAGTCGTATTACAAAGTAATCCAGTACCACATTTAGATCCATCTCCTTTTTACTTCTGCATGAGGCATTTCTTCAGCATAGGGCAGACATGGCTGAGACACCTTTGAACTAACTCAGTAGTAGGAACTTAGCTATAAAAGGTTGATCCAGCCTATCTGAAAAGTTGAATAAAACAGCTTAGCAGTGAGCAGATCTCAGTGCAGGTTGTCATAGATGAAGTGCTGGCATTTGCGGTAGGTAAAAAAAGAGCTTGAACATGTGTAAACTGTATTGCAGGCAAACATGGGGGTGACTACTGATAGATTTGAGTCTTTAGGAAAAAACCAGCTGCAGTATACTGTGGTTAGTATAAAGTAATAATACCTTAATTGGAATTGCAAAAAACACCCCACCCCTTGAATTCATTATTTAAAACCTTTTTTAAAAAAATCAAGTTTGCCATCAATTACTCCAGTGAATTTTGTCCTCTTAGAAAGCTTTAGCATTCTTTAGATTTTGCAGGAAGAACAGCAAAGTCTCCTGCAGGTGTTGCGTAAAGAACCACCTCCTTTTACTTGTTTTCAACTAGGTAGTAGAAATTTTCATGCAATGCTCCCCTATTGACCAATTTTTCTTCATGCCACCAAAGGCTGTGAAGATCTCTAGAATACCTCTCACAGTAGTTTATTTTCCATGAAGAAAAGTAATCTACCCTGCCATTCCTCATAACATGCTGCTCCTTACCTTTACTCTCTTTGCAGCTCTTCCAGTTCTATACTAGCTTTTTAGAATATGGGAAACATCACACAGCATACAAGACTTACTTGTGTGCTGGACCAGTGAATGGGAAGATGGTGTCTCTGAATTTGTTCTTTATTTCTTTCCTAAATAATTAGTAAAATATGATTTCCTTTGCTGATGGTTACTAAGCACCGAGACAGCATTTTGGTGGAATTACCTGTCATAGCGCCTAAACCTCATTCCTGAACGTAACAGTTACCTCAAAATCCATCATGTATGTATAAGACTTGGGTTTATTTTCCCAGTGCATATCACTTTAATATTAAACATCTGTTGAATTCCATTTGCCACTTCAACAGAAGATAAAGTGTGCATCCTAAGATCCACAGAGGGGCTTCTAGGAGGTACTTCCCAGGTTCCTCCATACTGAACACATTGTTCCCATCTATTCTATTTGTTCCCATCACCATCTCCAAGTGTTTCGTATATACAGCAATCATCTAGTGAACTTGGATACTTTCTGCTCCTGTTATACTTTAAAAGGACTCACTAACAGTATTCCTACTCGTTGAAAGTTATATTTTTTTTTGTTTTGCTTGTATAATTGTATATTTGTATTTAAGGTGCTTGAATTATGTGTTTGTTCTGGTTTGCCATGGTTCTCTTTTTTTAATTTCCCATACTATGAATTTTTCTGAAAGATGGATTCTTTACTATAATAACTAGGTCCTCTGCATTACCTTCTCTTGCAGGTTATTTGATCGACTTCTCCATAACACAACCTAGCAACACCTAAAAGTCTATTCTTGGGATCATGGTTTGACATAAGACCTGATTTTTATGAAAGAAATTTAAATATCTCATTATCATAATTTTTCCTAAACTTTCAAGATCTTGATTTTCCCAACATGTTACAGTCACTATCGCAGAATCATAGGATGGCTTGGTTTTGAAGGGAACTTAGAGATCATCTAGTTCCAACCCCCCTGACATAGGCAGGGACACCTTCTGCTAGACCACATTGCTCAAAGCTTCATCCAGCCTGGCCTTGAACACTGCCAGGGATGGGGCAGCCACAGCTTCACTGGGCAACCTCTTCCAGTGCCTCACCACCCTCGTAGAAGAAAGAAATTCCTCCTTCTATCACATAAGCCATTACCCATTGTCCTATTGCCGCATGCCCTTCTCAAAAGTCCCTCTCCAGCTTTCTTGTCAGCCCCCTCTAGGTACTGACAGGATGCTAGAAGGTCTCCCTGGAGCCTTCTCTTCTCCAGAGTGAAGAACCATGACGGGCTCCCTCAGCCCATCTTCATAAGAGAGTGCTCCAGCCCTCTGATCATCTTCATGGCCCTCTGTCAACAGGTCCATGTCCTTTCAGTACTGGGGGACCCAGAGCCAGACGCAGAACTCCAGGTGGGGTCTCACTAGAGCAGACTAGAGGGACAGAATCACCTGCCTCAACCTGCTGGTCACACTGCTTTTAATGTGGACCAGGATACTGTTGGACTTCTGGGCTGCAAGCACACATTGCCAAGTCATGTTAAGCTTCTCATGAAGCAACACTCCCAGGTCCTTCTCCTCAGGGCTGCTCTCTAGCCATTCTCCACCCAGCCTGTATTTGTGTTTGGGATTGCCTTGACCCAGGTGCAGGACCTTGCACTTGGCCTTGTTGAACCTCATGAGGTTCACACAGGCCCACCTCTCAAGCCTGTCAAGGTCCCTCTGAACAGCATCTCTTCCCTCCAGAGCGTCAACTGCACCACACAGCTTGGTGTCACCAGCAAACCTGCTGAGGGGGCACTCAGTCCTGCTATGCATGTCAGCCTCAAAGATACTAAACAGCGCTGGTCCAAACACCGACCCCAGAGGAACATCAGTCATCACTGGTCTCCACTTGGACATCAAGCTGTTGACTGGATGGTTGCACTCAAAGAGTTGCCGTCAATTCCTTATCCACCGACTGGACCATCCCCCAGATCCATGTCTCTCCGATTTAGACAAAAGGATGTCGTGCAGGACAGTGTCAAATGCTTTGCACAAGTCCAGGAAGATGGCATCAGTTGCTCTGATGCTGTAACACTGTTATAGAACACCACTAAGTTTGTCAGGGAAGATTTTCCCTTAGTGAAGCCACATTGGCTCCCACCAATCACCTCCTTATTTTCCATGTGCCTTAGCATAATTTCCAGGAGGATCTGCTCCATGATCTTGCTGGGCACAGAGGTGAGACTGACTGGCCTGTAGTTCCCCAGGTCCTCCTTTTTTTCCCTTTTTAAGAATGAGTGTTGTCTCCCCTTTTCCAGTCAGTGGGAACTTCACCAGACTGGAACGACTTCTCAAATATGATGGATAGTGGCTTTGCAACTTCATCTGCTAGTTCCCTCAGGACCCATGGATGCATCTTATCAGGTCCCATGGACTTGAGCATCTTCAGGCTCCTTAGATGGACTCAAATGCGATCTTCTCCTATGGTGGGCAGTTTTTCATTGTCCTAGTCCCTGCCTTTGCCTTCTGCTACTTGGGTGGTGTGGCTAGAGCACTTACTGGTGAAGAGTGCCGCTTGCACCCTCTGTAGGCTTCCTTTCTGTGCCTGCATTTGTCCAGGAGCTCTCTGTTCATCCATGCAGGATTCCTGGTGGTTTTGCCTGACTTCCTCTTTGTCGGGATGCATCCCTCCTGAGCTTGGAGGAGGTGATCCTTGAATATTAACCAGCTTTCGTGGGCCCTTCTCCCTCCAGGGCTTTATTCCATGGTACGCTACCAAACAGATCCCTGAAGAGGCCAAGGTTTGCTCTCCTGAAGTCCAGGGTAGTGAACTTGCTGTGCATCCTCCTCACTGCCCTAAGGATCTTGAACTCCACCATTTCATACTCACTGCAGCTAAGGCTGCCCTTGAGCTTCACATTCCCCACCAGCCCCTCCTTGTTGGTGAGAACAAGGTCCAGGACAGCACCTCTCCTCGTGGGCTCCTCTGTCACTTGGAGAAGGAAGTTACCATCAATGCATTCCAGGAACCTTCTGGATTGCTTATGTGGATTGCTTATGCCCTGCTGTGGTGTCCCTCCAACAGATACTGGGGTGGTTGAAGTCCTCCATAAGGACCAGGGCTTGTGAATGTGAGGCTGCTCCTATCTGTCTAGAGGGCCTTATCTGCTTGGTCTTCCTGGTCAGGTAGCCTGTGGCAGACCCTTACTATTATATCACCTGTTCCCATCCTCTCTTTAATCCTGACCCATAAACTCTTGGTCAGCCCCTCATCTGTCCCCAGGCAGAGATCCATGCACTCCAGCTGGTCACTGACAGAGGGTAACGCCCCCTTCTTGTCTCCCCTATCTGTCATTGTCTGGTCAAGTGTCCATTAATGGGAGTCTCATATTTTTTTTTCCCTTTTTAGGCCTAGAATTTTATTCCATAAGGGTACTGCGTAACTCACTGACTTGTTAAAGTCAAATAAGATTAACAAGTTAACATTTCCTTAACATCTCTTTCCTTCATATTCTAACTTGTTAGTGTACCTTTATTAGAACACTTATTTTTCCAATATAGAAGAATTCAGTAGGCTTGTATATCTTTGGATAATCCTTACATAATTTACACTTGGGGAAGAGGATATTAGAAAGAAAGGATAAGAAATAAGAAGCAAGTGTGCTTTATAGAATTCCTAAATAGAAAAACCTAAAAAAAACCCCAAACGTACCCATTGAAACCCACTCAAACCCCGAGCACACTGGTTTGTTTTTTTTTTTTTTCCCCGTCCTGATAGCAACATCAACAGTAAATCTTCCTGTCACTTCACCCTTGTGTGATTAATACGAGATTCTCAAAGTTACTGTTGCTATGCCAGTATACACACAAAAAATAGTCACAAGATTGCTACACACTAAGATAATTTAAAACAGTCTTGAAGCAGTTCCACAGGTATACAATATCAACTCTGGTATCTTGATTTCATAAGAAACCATTTCAAGCAAAACTTTAAAGGATTAACTTCCGTGAAGTTAAAGGATTATTTCAGGAAAAAGCTTCCCAAGTTTTCCATACATTACAGGTCTAGGTCCACAATCACAGAGACATAAAAAGATGCTTAAGCAAGAAAGAAAACATGTGTAGGACCATTTATAAGGTTGAGTGAGATTCTAGAAAAGTGCATATTTAAAATGGATTTAAAACAGTGTCACTGTGTTGATCATGCCACAGTCTTATAATAGTTGAGAAATGAGCAGCTGATTTGCAAAACAATCATAATAAAGCATCCTTAAAGAAAACAGAAAGGAATTGATGCAGTATCATCTACTGTTAGAATTCCACTGCCACAACCAGCACTGGTTCAGGTCCAAATATGCTAACATAGCAATATATTTTTATTTATTAATAGTAACAACAATACTATGAATTTTGTGGTCACCTTAAGGTCTTAGCTATGAGGGAAACCTAGTGTGCTATATGGCATGGTGTGAACTTACAGCGCTCTTGCTCTCTGCAATAATTTCTTCATGACATTTCTCATGCACACAGGAGTACTTTACGCATGAAGGAGCTCTCTGTTTGAAATAAGAATTTCATCTTCCACTTAAGACAAGCTAAAACCATATATACGCAAGGAACTAGTAAGACAGTTCCACACTATCAGCAACTACTCAGCTGTTCAATTGCACTGTAGCTAAAAACTTCCCTTTTTTTCCTTCATTAAAAAAACACCCCATTCAACACTACTTTACATCAATTCTTATGAGGTGCATAAAACCCATAAGAAACTCAGATGCATTTAACTGTTTTGACAACATTAACCAGACCCAGATTTAAGTCAACAGCCTTTTCTCTTTCTTGTAGCAAGAGTTAGATCAAGTTTTTAAGGGACAAATTAAGTGCATGATGGACTAGCAGAATATCTTGGTTGTGTGCCTATCTGGTTGGGGGGGGGGGGGGCAAAAAAAATGTTTGTGCCCTGTTGGGTGGGGGGGGGGGGGGTACCAAAAAAATAAAACCCAACCAACTTAAAAAAGACAACAAAATTCTGCACCTCAGTTTCTAAATTTGCAAGAAGGGGAAACTTCTATTTCCTACACGTGTGCTTGGCATTCTTCAGGGTCATATTTTATTCTTAATGATAACGTAATACACTTCTAAGAGATTTAGCGTGCTTGAGAATTTTAGTTTTCCATCTTCAAAAAAAAATAGCAAGACAGATATATGTCCTTGAAAAACACTGTGTATTCAAATGTTAATATTTCTTTAGTGACAGCAATACTAAATGTCATTGCTATAATTGCATCAAAATAAAATTAGGAATTCCAGGCAGATAAACACTTTGAAATACAATTTTTGTATCATTCTTTCTTGAGTCTAAGACAAGCCTGTCAAACTGCAGACCAGCCAATCACTTGTGGTGTTGTAACAGTGCACACTGTAGTGTTTGTAATTATTAGTTTACATCAATCAAGAACACACTGTAAGAAGAACAAAGCCTTCTGATTGCGAGATTAAAGCAACTGCCCCTCTTGTACACTGCCAAATGGCTCACAGAGGAAGCTATGCATTAAAATGGAGGTATCAGAGAAGAGTTTTCCAGTCTATAAATGGGAAAACAACAGAATAAGGAAAGAAATATAAGACCATCGGTATATCATTGAATTAAAAAAAAAAAAAAAAATAAAGTCAAATGTAGTTGAGTATTTCCTAAAGAACCAGGTATGGAAATTTTTATGCTTTGGGTGTATGGAACTTGTTTTTTCCCCTTTTTAGGTAGAAGACGGGAAAATAGTTGGCAAATGGCATATTAAATTCAAACTGAAGCTCCTATGCAGCATATGAAGAACAGAGTGGACTGAGATTTCTTTTTATATATGAGGGAAGTACTGGAAGTTTGTTCATATTCCACCAATGTATTGTACTGGTACACGCAGTACAGTAGTCCATACACTCTCAGCATACTTTCCATCCAGTAGCCAAGATCTGATTTTGTATTGTAGAAGCACAACTGAATTTCTGTTAATGACCACTTAAAAAATAAAAATATCTCTGAGAACAGAAATACTACCTAGAGATCTCAGATGACAAATTATTCAAAATGCAGTTGCTGACAGAACTGTTGACCTGTGAAGTCAGGGAAAGGTCAGAAGCAGAGGTCAGCAATAGAATCCAGTGATTCATCAAAGACTTTGAATCATTTAAAAGGCTGGAAACTATCCATGTATTTAATGCTTTGTATTTTCTCTGCTTTATATTCTCACCCAGTGAACGATACACAGCAGAATATCATTAAAACACATCTCTGTACCTGCTAATATCTACATGAGAGACAAATCATTAAAACGTTGAGCAAATGACCCAACCAAGGGACAAGTATTAATGGAGAAGGATTTTTAAAATAATGTAAGAAAAAATTCCAGATACTTGAGAGGGGTTTTAAAAAAAAAAAAAAAATCAGCATACAAGCTACTGAAAAAGTGCTAAGTCTAATGCAAACCATGCAAGCGCTCAGACTCCTCTGCCAAATGATGGCTATTTACTCTCTATATGAGAGTATTTGAAGAGCTAACCATTGTATTGTACCTCCTCAGCACAATTTTAGTACCTTGAGGCAGTAAGACCAAAAAAGCTCCCCCAAATGCTAGGATTACTTAATAAAAAATTATTTCCTTTTTGCCACTCTGCAACAGGAGTCCTCACAGCAAGCTACCACAATTCGCTGCTTCCAGTGCCAGGACAGAAGGACAACTCAGCCCCCCCAGACATAGTAGGAACCAAGATGTGTTCTGACGGTAAACATCCATATGCATACACAGTTTAACACGGGCAATGAATATTACATGAACGGCAATAAATCCTGCCTACTGTCACAAACCTAATCCATTTTAGCAGAGATGCTACAATCTTTTTGTTGTTTTCTTCAAGTTTGAGCTCACTTTCACAATATGACCACTTTAGCCTAGAAAAATAATTTTATCAGCAAATGCATATTTCCACCAACTAATCAGAGCTGCTTCTCTCAGCACCACCTGACTAAAGCTTGTCTGCTTCTCTAAAATCTAGCACCTTCCAGGACTTCTATTCTTATGCTGCCTCTAATATTTCAAACCAAGTGACTTGCAAGACAACTATAGATAGTCAGATTCTGGAGGCTCATGAATATCTCTGATGGGTATAACTGATAATATAACTGATGGGTAAGGTTGGAGAAGGGTCAGCAGGTGATAAGTTCCCAAGGAACTGGGCAAAGCCCTAAGTCTGTAAAAGGAAGAAAGAACAAGAGTTTTTTGTTGGATAGACAAACTGATATTGATTAAGCCTAAGGTTACTCTTGGTATACCAGAGCATTCATACTTCTTCTCAGCATCCTTAACCCAGAACATGAGTTGCTCTTCATGTTCCACACTTGCCATTAGAATGGCATTGCTAAATGCTAGATCATTTCTCCTGAGTATAGATATAAGACATTTAAATAAAAGCTTTCATCCTTTTTTTATTAGTGCAGTAATGGAGATGAAAAATTTAGGTACACTAATCTGTTTTAAAAACTCATAAGAGGCTTAATTTAGGAGAGCAATCTGATCATCTTTGGAAGCACTTATTAAGAAAAATCTGTTATGTGATACTCAAATAGACTCAGCAGAAAAGATTCATATGGCATATTTTTAATAGCAAAGAGATTGGAGATCTCATTTCAATTCAGAAGAAGAATCTATTAGAACCATAAAATTCATGTAAAGTTCCATATTTATTTCAGCGTTCTTTATCTTGACAATTATGACTACAACTAGACTATGTGTATTTAATAAGACACTTACTAGATTTCTGCTGAATGCTCAGATATCAGAGATTATTTTGTTCCTGAGTAAAACCCTATGAACAGCCGTACCCAGTCTAGCACAAAACGCATTTCTCCAAATTTCAAAAGCACAGCCTAACAGCATCCACCACCAGAGAAGGCAAAAATAAAGTTTATAAAACAGACTACTACCATTTTAGCCAGGAAGTGCTTGCTAGCCTTTTACAGGTGTTTTATTCACAATAATTGAAAATTTATTAAATTGGATAATCTTTTGGAGGTAAAAACTACCACATTGGCAACCTTTACAACCAAAATCCTCTGCTTAGCCACAAAGCTTATCACAAAGGCAAAAGCAATTAAAGCTTACCCACAGTTTACACAGTCCTGCAAAGGCCACTTCTAGCAGTAGAAAGAAATTTTTGTTGCCAAACTTTTTTTTTACATTTATGCCAAGACTGATACCAGCTGACTAGGACACAGGTGACAGGCTACATGGACATAAGAGGCAACCTATAATTTATTTAATAACACAGTGAAGTGATTCTGTTCTACACCCCACTTTTTAAAAAATGCCACTGTGAATGACATGACTCTACATGCCATACCAGAGTAGCAGAGTAAGTGTCTCCTACCTCACATTTCACTGCAGGTAAAATTAACCAATTTTCCACAGACTGACTTTGACACAAAATCTCCTATACAGCAGGGAGCACATCATTAAAAAGACTGCTAAATTAGTCTTGGGGCTAGTTTTAAAGGGGTTTGTGGAATAGGAATGGGAGGACTGAATTTAACTGCTTCGTTTATACAGCACATGAAAGAATCCATCAGAAGAAATCATCTAGTTATTATTGACTTTGGTCATTAGAGCAATCAATAAAGCACATAGATAGCTTTATTCATATGACAAATAATACTGAAGCAGAGTTTATCACTTTTTAAGTCTTTGCAAGATTGAACCTACTGGTTTGATTTATAGTGGTATCTTAAGAGATGAAATTTTCCTTTCAGGGTGCCCAGCCTAATTAGTAAATTGACAGTTTTATGTCAATAGTTATAACTCTTCCAAAATGAAGGAGCTGACAATTTGCTGAACTACTTGCAGTTGTGGAATTAAGAAGACTTCCTGTGTGCTAATGATTCCAAATCAAAGATCAGAGAATCACATCTCTAACGGAAAATGCAGGTAAGTAGAGCAAAATAACTTCCATCACATTACTGATCATTACTTTTCTTATCACAGGGATCTTTCTTTTAAAAGCAAACAAACAAGAATACCTGTTAATAAGATGTTTTTAATAAGTCCTGGTCTTTCTTTAATATGGTATTATCGAACATGGACTTGCAAGAGTTATCCCACTGAGGGAGGGGATTCTGCCCCTCTGCTCCGCTCTGGTGAGACCCCACCTGCAGCGCTGCGTCTGCTCTGGGGCCTCAGCACGGAGAGACGTGGAGCTGTTGGAGCGGGGCCAGAGGAGGGACACAGAAATGATCCGAGGGCTGGAGCAGCTCTGCTGTGAGGGCAGGCTGAGAGAGCTGGGGTGAGAACCCCAGCCTGGAGAAGCAAAGGCTCCAGGGAGATCTTGTGGTCTTTTAGTGCTTAAGGGGGCCTATAAGAAAGATGAGGAAAAACATTTTAGCAGGGCCTATAGTGACAGGACAAGGCGGAATGGTTTTAAACTGAAAGAGGGAAGATAGACTAGACAAAGAAATTCTTTACAATGCGAGTGGTGAAGCACTGGAACAGGTTGCAGAGAGAGGTGGTAGAAGCCCCATCCCTGGATACATTCAAGGCCAGGTTGGATGTGGCTCTGAGCCACCTGATCTAGTTGCAGATGGCCCTGCTCATGGCAGGGGGGTTGGACTAGATGAGCTTTAGAGGTCCCTTCCAGCCCAGATTATTCCGTGATTCTATGACCTCAGCTAAATAATGAGGGCTTATACAAAAACACTCAAGACAAAGTTCTCCAGAGTCACCTCTTCATCAGTAGTATTTTACAATGTGCACTGTGTTGCCAGTGCAAATGTTTTGGTTTTTTTTTTGGGTTTTTTTTTGTTTTTTTTTTTTAATATAAGCAAAAAAAATGATTCATAATGTACTTTTGAACAGTTATTTGCATGGACCCTCCCCACCAAAAAGGGGCAAGAAGTGAATTAAAAAAAATTCAAATACAACTGCAGCTGAGAAATTGAACTGAAGAAGTCCTGCTGTTGCTTGACTGCTTGAGAGGAATGTAGTTGACCATG
>KL256506.1:0-12030 GCA_000699545.1 Podiceps cristatus | reverse complement strand
GGGGCGGGGGGCGGGAGAACTTTATGAAAGAAGTATATGTAGGATCTCCTAAAACAACTAACCAAATACCATTCAAATAATCTGTCAGACTAATGATTTCAAATCTATAAATGCAAAATATATTACTCTTTGGATGGCATTAATGTTTTTTTTTAAGATTTAAAGAAGAAAATAGAACTGGAGAAAATATCTATAATTCTCTAAACATGCCATATATCTACTGTGTCCACTGGAATTATAGCATTCTTAAAAAAAAAATGATCCACAGTTACAACAGTAAACACCAGCAAATCCCATTGAGGGATCCCTAACCACACAAGGAGTCAACCCCTTCAAGTTGGAGAGCTCCAGGGAAGTGCCAGGCATTTGGAGATGAAGCACCTTCAAGATCTGGTAGCAAATCCTCATGCCTTTCACCTCTCCACAACTGAGTGGCGGTGTTAAAATTCATTAAACATATTTGAAATTCAGGATGAAAACCTGCTGGTGATTCCGTAACTCACAATAAGTAGGGATTGCACTTAACTTCTTCCTTAAGGAGAATCTTTCAGAACAGGGTAAGTGGAAGGCACATTTTCTATGTGAAGGGTTGGTTTGTTTGTTTTTTTCCCCAGTTACAACTATAATTTCATGTCAAACATGAAACAACTTAATGTAAAAGTTTTGTCCCACAGAAACATTTAAGCAACTTCATACATTTTAGGCAGAGAGTATCTGGCCAGTTCTGCAATGCAAATGAATCATAACCTATGTCTGCATGGAAAATATATGAACTAAAAGTAGTACACAAAAATACAAAGTCTAAAATAAGTAAATATACAAGCCAAGGATTGCAATTAGCATTTTATAATAATGATAATTAGACAATTAAGTTGTAGTTAAACAAAGGTATAAAAACAAAGATGTAAAATGAAAAAAAAATCCAAGCCTCATGAATATTCCACAGTAATAATTTAATTCAGATCTGATAATTGTGTCACATCAATTTTAAATATTTTTCTTTGACAAGGATTTTAAAACATCTTTTGACAGAGAGATGAAGCTTATAGGCAATACCTAGAAAAGACATCAGCTCAACGATTCACTTTCCTAAGTCACCATTGGACAACACATCCAGAGACAATAGTCAGATCGACTACTCTGGCTACATGTTTCTGCCATTCCCTTTCCCTCTGAGATACCATCTGCTGCATCCTTATTTCTACTGTTTTTAATTTGTCCAAAGGGTCTCCCTCCCATTGCTGTGGAAAGACCCATGCTCTGAGGATACTAGATACATTTGTGTAAAGAGATAGATTCCACTCCATGTTTTTACTAAGAATAAATTTCTCAGTTAATCAACACAAAGGTCTGAAGCAAGAGTGCCACTAGCAAGAGACTAACTTTGTAAGGTGTTCAATTTTTTTTCAGTTACTACAGTTATATAAAACTGTAAAATCAAGATTACACACCCCAGTATCTGAAGAACACAGATTGCTATATGGCCCATTTCTGATTTTACACATAATCAGAAACCCTGAAAGGCAAAACCATACCAATTTCAGCAACAAGATTCCCATATTCCAAAAGGAAAGGTAATAGGATATCAAAGACTTTTTTTTGGGGAAAAAAAAAAAAAACAAAAAAACACCACACAAAAAAAACCCCAAACAACAAAAAACAAACAAAAACCCACACCACTAAATAAAATTGCAGTCTTCACTGTTTTTTGAGTGCTACAATTGTTATAAACTTTACATACCCACCACAGCAGCCACAGGTGCATTCACAGGTGAACATTTCAGGTGTTCAGAAATAATAATCCACCTGATGCATAGTTATGTCAGATTCCTTTGTGATTTTTGATGTTTTTAGGGTTTGGTGGGTTTTGTGGTGTTTTTTGTGGGGATTTTTTTTTTTTTTTTTGGGGGGGGGGCTGTCACCCCCTTCCCCCCTCAACATCATCCTGCTAATATACATAAAAGAAATGAAAAGATGACTCCTTAAGCATTTTACGCAAGCACTTAGCTAGTGTTAAAGAACTAAGGCTGTGCCAAGCAGGTCAGTGATGTTTATGAGATCCCATATGTCACACAGAACCCTCAACTGGCAGGCAGACATGTGAGCATGCAAACGTTGGTGAGAACAGCTAGTGAGCTAGTGTGACAGCCCAGGAAGAAATTAAGAAAAAGGAGAAAAAGGAACCAAAGAAAAAAAAAAAAAAAGCAGGAAATAAAGACAAGCAGGCATTCATCCCAATGAAATAAAACTGCTGCTCCAGTGTGGCATGATAGTACAGGACCTCTTCTCACAGCAGAAAATCCCTCAACTGAAAACCTGTTTCGGATTATGGTACCTGAATTTAATCTGAATCTGTTCTGTTGCACTAAATCCCTTGAAGTATACAAGCAATAATATTTTTTTTTTTTAAAAAAAAAAAAGAAAAAAGTATTTCCAGTAAATTAAGAGGTCTGACCCCTAGAAATCTGACATAAGAATGAAGTTCAGGATCCTGCCTTTGCTACCAAGGTACTGCATATAACAGGGACAAGTTAAACTTGATCCAAACCAGCCACTGAATAACACTATTTAATCACATAGAGATATATTCCTATAATGTAGTATCAAATTCCCAGACTACTACTTCTCCTAAAGTAGTGCTTTAAAGACTGCGGCTCAGCTTTTTTTTTTTTTTTTTTTTTTTTAAAAAATCTCCCTCTCTCTCTCCAGTTGCATGAATCTTGAGTCTTTTTGAATTCGTCTTGAATTTCCTGCATTACTGGCACAAGAGGAAAAAAATGAATCAAGTCAATCTTCATAGTTTTCACCTTAATTACAGAAAAGATGAACCAACTCAGATTAAAGGGGCATTTGAACCCAACTTGCCCCTGCATGAAGGGGCCTATTTTGAAAGCCATAAGTCAGCACAGAAGCTACATAAAATACCATTTATTTTCATGGTAAATTTCAGATTTCTACTGAATTCTGAATGGTGTGACTGAAAGATTTTAGCTTTGTAGACATGGTATCTGTATTTCATTTATGGAGGTTACAACTTGCATTCAAATTACTGAACCTATTTCAGGCTAAGACCACTTGTAAAATGAGCATGCTAATAGCGTAGTTTTAGAAATGAGCAGGCCCTCAGACATAAAATCAGCTACTTATACACTGTCTTGATAGTCATTGCAAACAAATCTGCATTTACGCAGACTTTATTACATTTTATTGCCATAAGAGAAAAGGAAACTGTCTTTGGAATCTCTTTTAGTATCTGTTTCTTTAGTCACAGGGAAAGACAACAGATATAGTATTAAAATGTTTAGCATTTTATAATGCAAGACTAACATACTAACTATCATTGTGATGTTGTATTCCTTGCTTATGGCTCAGTGTAAACCGTGACAATAAATAAAATTGAGATGATTAAATAGAATTAATATTATGACTAATTCACAGTTCATTGCCTATGGCAGTGGCTTAATCAGTGCTTTTTATTTATTTATCATCAGGCTTAGCTATAACAAATTTAGATATAATAATCAAAAGGATCTAGAACAGGCACTTTAAATAGAACATAGATGTGCAGTACAGCACACTATAAATTAATAAACAAGAATGTGAAGAACTTCTCCGGACACATGGGCTAGCCCAGTGTTCATTCAGTTCTACACAACTGCTCTTTATAACTATGTTCCACCATTCCAGCTCTTACACATTCCTCTCAGACTCAGTTTCTATATTAAGTTGTTTTTTATTGTTATTTTATGCTCTTTATTTCAAGTTTTGCCCTGCTGCAGTTTGAACAGATACAGAGGAACATCTGCAGAGCAACTAATAGCCCAAAACTGCAAGTCTGTAAAGGAGTATAATTATAATTTGAGGTAATGTCTTCTCTTCAAAGACAAAGCATGTATCATCCTATCACCTCTATGGAGTGTAGGCTGTAGACAAGAAAATGTAGTGGAGCATTTCCTTGTTGCAAAAATTGATACTAGATACTACAACAGTAAACACCTCTGATGAAAATCAAAAGGTTCAAATATACCAAATCTGTCCGGGATGAGAAGAAAACCCATGTAATTAACCATCTTAATACCACTTCTCTACCCCACCTCTCAAGTTTTGACCTGCTTTACTTGTCTATACCTAGAAGCAAAGAAAAGCTATACAACTGTTCCCACTTGAAGATTTGTGGTGGTCTTTTTTTTTTTTTTTTCCTTTTGTGGGGTGTGTTTTTTTGTTTGCTTGGTTTTTGTTGTTGTTTGTGGGGGTTTTGGTTTAGTTTTTTTGTTTGTTTTGTGGGTTTTTTGGGGGATTGTTTTTTGTTTGTTGTTTGGTTGTGGGGTTTTGTTTTTTTTTTTTTGGTACACTAAATTGAACCAGAGTCTAATGTCTTTACTCATAGCTTTCTTAATTTGGAATGCCAGTAACAGTCAAAAAAAAAAAAAAAAAAAAAAAAATCAAAAAAATCAGTAAAATGTTACATTATAAATACACAGAACTGTAATATACACTAATAAGAGTGCCATTTTACACATCAGCGTTATGTTACCTTCCTTTCAATTCATACCAATATCCTTCCATTAATTCCACTTGAACAATTTCTGAATTGTCAATATAAGGTCATAAATTTTCCTCTCATACAATTTCTATGTGTTTGCACACTGCTAGAACACTGAACAAGTATTCTTGAGCTATTGCCCATTTTGACAACACATTTAGATGTGAAAAAAAAACCCTCTTAAAAATTTAAACAAGATATAATAAAGAACATATGCATGCTCTCTGATTCTTGAGCTCTCACCTGCTAAATTCTCCCAATCTTCCTCAGGTGGAAAAATACTTTTTAAAAGAAGTCTTATTCTCTAGAGCTTTGGTGCTACCACCACATAGGACTACAGATATACATTTATGCATGATAATTATTCATAAGCAGCTAATTACACCATGCACTGGACATCCATGCACAGGTATAACTCCTTTAAGATAGAGTCACACAAACACGGAACACAATCCTATTACAAACATGAAAAAGAAGACTGCAGTTCCATAGTAATCAATTTCCTGTATTACAGAAAGGGTCTGTAGTCCGACATCTAATAGGAATAGCTCTGGACAGGGATTTGAAAAAAACGGCTTCTGTTCAGAACTCTCATTTGCCTGCTGAGTGGCTTTGGGAATAATGCTTTCTTTCATTGCCCATCAGTTTCCAAATCTATAATATATTGATTTCCTTCATATTTCCTCAGAGCTATTGAGAAGTCCTCACTTAAATTTAGCATAACCCATGATTTGCTATAAACTTAATAATATTATTAACAACAACATTGATTTAAAAATAAAAAATATTACAGAAATGAAAAATTGAAGTAGTCCAACTGGCTCTTGTTACAGAACTATTTTTTTCCATTGAAATCAGTAGGATTTCTTCTCTACTGAGAAAAAAACCCTGAGCCAGCATTGTCTGTCAATATTAAAAAAAAAAAAAAAAAAAAACAACAACAAACCACAACATAAAATATCATGAGGTCTGTAATTTTATTTCTCTTCAGCAGCCTTGAAGACTGTACTTCGTATTACACTAGGGAAAACCACTTGATTTTAAGCTCAGAAAAGCAAATTGTTGTCTTTTCCAATCATGGTTTGCTATTAACTTCTCATCCTTAATGTAAGTGTAGAATTAATCTATCAGCTCATGCATTGTCACTTCTGTCTAATTATATTGTATGATCACAGAAAGTCAATAAATTATGGAAAATATGCATACGTTGGTAGGTTTTCATGCATACACTATTTTAAAACATTTCCCTGAGATGCTAACTCGAGAGGCAGAGGTGGAACAACAACAAAAAACACACACACACACCCCAAAAAAAGAAACCCATAGAAAAAATCCAAATCCAACCAAACCCCCCAGCCCTTAACAGCTCCTTTATAACTGTTTCATGTTTTTCATGATAGCAGTCCCTGTTATCTCAAATTGATATGCATATGCCAGCCATACCCAGCCTCATTTGTTATAAAAGCAATGACCTTTCAAACACTTTCTCAGTCTTCCCTTAAAAGAAATAACCACAAACAACATGTGAATGGCAGTGAAGTGGAAAATTAGCCTTTTGAAACAAGTAAACCATCCTCCCCGCCATATTAAGAAATCCGTAAGACTGAACAACAACAAGCAGCAGCATGCTGAACCACATAAAGCTGATTTTACTGTGCACGCTCCAAGAAAGTCCTTGACATTGCTAATGTTTGTCTTGCATATAGGTCCCAGAGCCAAACCTCCATCTGGAAGAGATTTGAACTACCATCCAGAGGCATTGCAGGATCTAAACCAAAAGGTTTACAGCATTACAATCCAGTTAATTCTATTGCTTCTAATTCCAGCTGGACTTAAAGTCTTATCTCTGCACTCCAGGCCTTCAGATACAGCCTATCACAGTAACACCAATTCCCAGAGAATTCAACTCCATGACCCAAGTGAGATTAAATCCCTCCAGATAGCCCAAGTAAATGGCTCATAACTCGTTCCTGTCACTTTCACTAATGCCTTTGTACCATGAAAGGTGTAAATATCTACAAATTATTAACTGCACTTTTTCCCTTGACTCCTATCAGTGATTCCAGTTTGAGAACATCACAGATATTTACTGGCTGAACTTTCTCTTTAAATACTGCCCTAATCAGCTACTGAATATTTGTGCTCTATCAACCTGAGCGCTGTTATTTCCAGTGAAACACACAGACAGAGAGATATAAATAAATAGAGAAATACTGAGCTAAAGAGGGGATACATATTTGATGTTAAACTTCCTCAAGTCAGGTAATTCCAGAGTGTATCTCATGTTAAGTAGTTTCACCCAAAAGAAAACAAACATAAGCTAAAAAGGAATATTTCAAGTGCACTCATCATGACATATTTAGTCTCTATTCACGAGGACACATTTATTTTAATGAACTGAAGATATGATTCCCAAATATTCTTTTAGGACACATGGAAGAAAAAGGAAATACCTTCTTAAAATACTGTAAATAAATAATGAGAAATTCCCATGCAAGTCAAAGCCCAAACCAAAAAATACAACCCAATCTTGGAAAGTACTCTTAAGACATAGATGTTGTCAAACAGAGTTTCATTTATTTCTTACTTGGGTTGTTGCTTTTCTTTGGTTTTGGTTTCCCGGGGAAAGGAAGAGCTTGGAAGGGGAAAAGAGAAAGGGAGCAAGGAAGGGTGCAAGTGAACAGAAGGATTTCCTGAAGCAGCCTCCAGCATTGGAAGGAAATCTATTCCAACAGGAGACTTTTAAAGATTTAAGTAGGAAAAAAAGAAATGCTTAAATGCTCCAGATTTTGTAATTCTAGTCTGCTGGAGTTCTGTCTGTCAAGAACACTGCAGAAAGACAGGTAAAACAAAGAAAATCACCTACCAGAAACATGCCTCTCTTCTTTCCAGCATAAGAAACAGACTCTAAAATGGCAGATGTCCACCTTCCAACATTGTCATGGCACACCACTGACATAACTCTCCCTCCAACGTTCCCTCCCAAGACTGGAGCTGAACAAGGGGTGAGGAGCATCATGTAAACAGGTGAGCAAGATCATCACTGATGATTTGTATCTCAGATGCAGCTGAGTTCTCAAATCAGAAGGGTAACTGCCAGCTGGGGGCACTGGGTGGTGCCGGGGCAGTTGGTGGATCGTAGGTGGGGGCCGAGATAGGTGCAGCTGTGGGACAAAATGTTGGCTGAGACAGCACCTGGACTTGCTTGCAAACTAGGCAGAAGGGAAGGGCCAGGCTAATCCAGGGAAGGACTGAGGCAATCCAGAGCTGGGAAAAGGAGCTCTGCTCTCTGCAAATGTCAGTGTCCACACTTAGGTCACATCCTTTCCCATAGAGTACAGGGAACATGGGCAATGCACTAAGGTTAGTTGTATCTGTATTTTGTAACCATTGTGAGGTGCTAACATTATTGCTGGGGACATGCACAGGCAAATTCTTTTCTGGCAGTATGTCCAGACAACACTATACCCTCAACTGCTCTCAGGGTGCTCCCACCTAAATTGGGTAAAGTTGTTATCTGAAAATTGCTCAGAATTAAAAAGTGCCGAGGAAGCACTTTCTGTAACAGTTAAAGTAGTCACAGAACCTGAAACTCTGGGTTTAGTGCTCATTTAGGGACCTGTAACTAGAAAAGGAGGTTGTGCCTATGCAGCCCCAATGAAGTCAGATCAGCAGGGGTAGTCAGCAAAAGCGCAATGATTCAGTGTCAATGAGGCAGGTGACTCATACTTGGGTTTGATATGACTAAAAGATGAGAAAACCTAGCCAGTACAGCTCAATGAGTTTACTGATTGTAAGATTGTGACCATATACTAAAACACAGAATAACATTGGTAGTCTTCTGTGTAGCACAGCATAGTAAAGATACAAAACTGACTCCCATGTTTAATAATCTGTATACTATAACTCACTGGATATAGATCTAAAGAAAACTTTGTACATCCATCAGCATCCCACGTATTTTGTTTCACTTGAAGCAAGTTTTGTAACTCTGAACAAGGTAAATGATGTGATGCATTAGCCCAGCATGTTTATTGGACTTCAATAATACTTATGCAAACTACTAACTGTTTATTGCTATTTATCCAAAATACCGAAACTGCAAAGTACATTTTATTTCTACTCCATTTACCCTTTTTAAGTGACACAACATTTAACCAATGAGTAAGGCAATATTTTTTCCTACGTTAACAGCAATTATCTTGAGACAAAGGTTCAGATTTTTAAAGTTTTTTAAACATTACACTGCTCAGTTTTTGAAGATTTATACAGCTAAAATGGCAAAGACTCACTGTGGAAATTGTGAGGCACCCATAAATCACAGTTCCACTGACACTCAAGCTCCTATTCTCCTATGACACTTTTAAATATGAATTAAGTGAATCACATGAACATCTCAATGCTAAGCGTACAAGCAACATAGTATCTGTGAACGTCTGGTCCAGAGACACCTACAGTGGTATTTATTTAACCAAATATAGACTTTTATGTCTGAGCAAGACTTCCTGACTTCCTAAGTTTCCTTTATAATGGCAAAAAAAACATCGTTTCAGAGTTGGACTCATCTTGTTCTCAAGTAGGTGTCTAGAAAAGGTCAGATGAATTGTGTCCTGAAATTGTCTATTCCATTTTACCAATAACGAGAATGTAGAATTATCTCAAACATGGTTATCTATGTGATAAAGTTTAGGTGAGATGAATCTGCTCCTTACTGATACTCAGATGGAGGAAAAGTATGATTTCTCTGCTGGTTTTAATATAAAAAAATATTGAAGAGTTCATTTTCAAGAAAGCAACTGCTGATATTAATTATTTGTACCTTTTTGAGATCTATGAGTCCCGGGAGAATCTGATTCATCATAAAAAGGGCTTACAGTGTTGTCATGTCTTTAGCACATGGCCACAGAATAAATTAGAAGTACTTGTATTATAATAAAGGCATATTAAGTAAGGCATAATAAAGGGAGTAATGGGAAGGGTGTGGCATTATCAACATATAGGTACATGGCTGATGGGAAGAATTACTGTTTCTAGACTATGCAAATTCCCTTGGCCATGATGCTAAATATAGAGATTAGGTCCACAATATGTGTCTGATGGCAGAAGTACACAAGAACAGGCAAGAAAACTGGAAATAGAAGTATTTTCAAAACTGAATAAATATTATGTTTGTGTGAGTCAGAATTAGATGTTTACATGGCAGTTAATGTTCAACTTGCAAAAATAACCAGTACTTAGCATTTTCTCCGGCCTAAGGATGAATAAGTGAAACTGCAGACTAAAAGAGAAGTTTGCTTCCTGGTTTTGCTCTTCTGGAGAATGCTGGGAATACTAATCTTGAATCAGATTTACCAAATGACTACAACTGTATTATAGAGCATCTAGTTAAGGCTGAAAGAACCTTTATTTTATAATGTCTCAGTTAGATGTTGTATCTTAAAAAGAACCCTGACATTTTATTACCTATGAATGATTTCCGTTCTTGCTTTGCTATCTAGCTTACATTTTCATCGGATGATGCTTGGTTTTTTATTAAAGATGACAAAACTCTAGCCTTTTAATTTATGAAAATTGTTTGAACAAAATTAAAAAGGGATGTAATGTTTGGGCTTTCTTGCATGCAATTGCATGCCAAAATACTATAAGTTAAATTGATGAATACACCAAATGCCAGGGTAGCACAATCATCTATCAAGCTGTAGATGGTTAATACTAGTTAATAATATAATGCATATAAAACGTCATGAAAATAAGCAACAAGCAGGTCCTAGTATGACTTGGACAACAGGAATGGTCTTGAGCAAAGCTCTGTTTCCCTCTTTTACCTAGATCTATATGACACCTCCACAATGCCATGACAATACCTCTTTATTTGAGCAGGTGTATATATTTAATATCTATAGCGAAACGGCTGGACAATTCCTGTGAGAGGTCACACTGGCTCAGCAACCTGCTGTCACAGCACTCCAGCTGCTTAAATAAGTCAGAACATATTGCTGTGGCATGTTAGGGAAGGAATTAAGCTTTCAGAGAAGAGGAAAGCTGAGTTCAGCCCCATTAGACTTTACCTCAAGTAGGAAGCAATGAAATAGAGGGTCTTCATAGAAGGATGATTAAGGTATCCTAAGAAAAAGCTTCTGATGAGAAAAATTAAATATGGAGATTTGTATTTTTTGTCTTTTGCTTTTAGCAAAGCTGGCAGTGATTCTAACTATACCAAAATGCAATTCTGAGACCTTTCTGAGTGCAGATCACATTTTTAGATACCTAACTTATAAGAGGACTTAAAGGTCATCAAGCCTGATTACATTCTGTTCAACACAATAAAGTGCAGCCATGTGTAAATTATTATTGAGCAAATTATGAATGATTCATGGCAGATTTTTCATTAGAATGTAATGTCTCCTTTGCTGTAAAGTCAACATTATGATCTACAGTTATTTCTTAGAGCTCTTTTTATTAAACTAAACAGGAGAGATGCTTTTATTTGTACCATTTATATCTGCATACAGTATAACCAATAGCAAAGTTACATTCATAACTGCCCATCCCTCTGCTATTTCAAAGCTCTCAATCACAAATTTAACAGGAAGAATTGTTTCACAGAGTACCTAAAAACTTTGGTGTTATCCTTGGTATTTGTTTTGTCAGGGTAGGATCATTATAAATAAATGCTATTTCTTATAACTTCTGACAGAAAGTGCTAATTTCTGTGAATCTGAAGCTATGTTTTTCACTCTATGCATGATCACCACCACCCTCTATTTACTTCTTAAAGGTTACAGAAAAACATCCTTGCCTGCTCTTTAGAAGATAGCCACTTCAAAGACTCTTTTGAGAATCAACAATGTTTGATACAAAGCCAGAAAAGGGCATGGGCTAAGTAAGGAGAGAGAGAATGCTTAAGTTACCATTGTAGGAAATAAGTGCCAAAAATTCAGTATATCACACAAATTAAATTCTCTTTTCCCCAACTAACTCTCCCCTCCATACATGCCTATAGTCAACACCCTTCGGTGCTGATATCCATAAAAATTAATCTGTGAAATACTCTTCTCAACATATCAAATACTTCTTGCTTTATTACTCAGACATTATACTGTTCGATGCCAGATGCAGACTTAAGCTCACAATGAGCTTCTGAATCTGAGTGTTGGCATTGCAAGTGGCTGGATATTTCGTTTACAGATTTAAATGAGAAAGATATAAAGAGCAGGTGCTGCACTCAGCCATCTTCTGTTGGTTTGGGAGCACATAAGAAGATAGCACTACGTTTCCCAATACATAGTAATAGGAGAGTGATTGGGATTGGAAAATATTTGAAAGAAAAAAAAAAAAGATAAAAGTAAACTCCTTTTTTCAAAAGATCATAGAATCATAGACTAGTTTGGGTTAGAAGGGACCTCTAAAGGCCACCTAGTCCAACACCCCTTGCAATGAGCAGGGACATTTTCATCCAGATCATGTTGCTCAGAGCCCCGTCCAGC
>KL256505.1:10130-20614 GCA_000699545.1 Podiceps cristatus | reverse complement strand
TACCGTTTGGGGTTAAACCACGACAATGAGTCATTTCAGCTTTTTGGAATTACATCTATTTTTCTGGTGCCCTCCTAACTGTGATGAAATCATATGTAAAGATGCCAAAATTGGATGATACACTAACATTTCAGTTTGAGATTAAAATGTCAGAAGTTTCTTGAGATCATACACGAAAAGCAGCAGTAGTAAATTAATAAGAGTAATCTCCATCATCACTTGGATTTATATACAGTATAGCTCTGGAAACCCATGGATTGTAAACTACTTTATAAACATTAATTAATCACATCTCACTGCAACAACTCTGTGGAACAAGTATAAATTATTAACCTTATGTTTACACATGGGTGAACAGACACTTTAATTTCTCCCCTCCATAGCAATTTATACTTGTGTCCCAATATGTTCTGATTTAACTGAAAGGCCTCAAACTAGTAAATGTGTGTTCTCTCTTTTATTTTATTTTATTTTTTTTTTGCTGTGTTTTTGTTTTCTTCTGTTTTGTTTTGTTTATTCCTCAGTTGTTCTTTATGCAAAGAATGAGATCCGCATTTGCAACAAGATGTCTGTGTGGATTATTCCTGGAGAGCTGCTGCTCCACGTGAGAGAGAAAATCCCCTTCCATCATTTCTGCAGTTTACTAATTGGGTTTCTGTATCTTGCAGTTGTACGTACAAGTCCTTTTTATTCTGCCATTCACAGTTATACATCTCTGAGTTTAACCTGGAGTTTAACCAGGATGGTGTTTGTCTATCTCTGTCTGTGATCCAAATATGTAAAACAGAAATTGGTCTGTGAAATAATTGTAATATTCTTTTTTTTTTTTTTTTTTTTTTAAGATAGGAAGGAAATAAACTGTATAGAGGAGAATGAAAGCAAATAATAAAACTACAAGTCAAAGGTTAACATGCTTTTATTTGGCTGCAAATGGAAACTAAAGTTTGACAGCATTACTGGGATGGTTAGTGGGCTTTTTAATTTTGGGGGAGCTAGAAGGCTCTCAGCTTTAGAAGGCTGAGAAACGCTGCTCAAGACACTGTGATTCTAGCTTCTCACCTACTTCTGTTCAGGTGAGTAACCCAGAAAAAGTAAATTTACTTCTTATTGCTTCTATTTTCATATCATTTTCAAGGGGAAAGTCAGTTGTGTTCTTAGTTTAAAAAATCAAATCTATCCACTGAAAGGAATTTACTTTTCGTTAATAGGTTTGTTGGTTTATAGTAATAGTAACTCCCTCAACTGCAGTCCCACGTCTATGTAGTATCACTGTCGGGGAACCCAGGCCAAATCCTTTGAGGTCACTTTCCTACTGTAATAGATAAATGGTCTTCAAAACAACAACTTTTTGGTGAACTCTGAATGCCGATGGCAATTTCCAGTTTGTGTTTCTGGCCTCACAGAAGAAGAAACAGGCTGAATGAGAGGGGGAACTGGGAAGGGCTGGATGAGGCTGTATTTGTGCTGAGTCAGGATCTCGGTCAGGTATGTCCCAACTGCGCATGGTATCTCCGAATTTCTTTTGACTCACAAGTGCTATTTTTAATCCCAGGAAGAAACATGTGCTCGTTCATGGGACGTTCAGTGAGACCAGAGGTTTGGAGCTGCAGGGCACTTGCTACCTACATCTTCTTAGCGAGTTCAGTCAACCCAAGACATCCGCGGCGCAGAGACCGTTTGTTCTGCAAGTCTGACATTTCCCAGACGTGTCAGGCTAACTGTGAATGTGCAGAGCTGTTTTTCACACATGCTGTGCATATGTCCCAGGTTCCTGCATATCTGGCAGCCTTATCGAAGAAGTTCTTCCTCCCAGGGAAAAATCTAGCCAAATAGCAGAATCTCCATTTATGTCCAGGCAGGATTTTCATGTAGAGAAAAAAAAAAAAAAACCAAACAAACAAAAAACAAAAAACCTCAGGCATAAGGTTGTGCTGCTGAAAAATTCCCATCCCTGCTCCCTACCTGCTCCTCCTCTTCCAGGGATCCTAAAAGTTTCTGAAGCCCATTGGTCAACACTGCCATTTAGGAAAGCATGTGCTCCTTTCTCCTCTGTCTTAGATTTTAGTGAGACTAGATAAACAAATGCCTCATTTATTCAGTTTTTAGTTGAATATATTACAGAAAGAACAGTCTTAGAAAGAAAAGGAATGACACTCTGTCCTTTATCCCAGATGTGGATGACCTGAGATGTTCTGGGACTAGTCATTAATATGTCTTGGACAAATGAACTAGAGATGCCAAACATTGTGCAAAACCCAAGTAGATCTACTCATACTGCCCAGTAATACCAGCTGCCAGTGGGTATTAATCATTGAAATGGTCCACAAAATCCTGACCAAGCCACCTCGGAGGACTTGTGATAATAATTGATGATTTTTGGCTGACCTCCATCTGTTCTTTTAAACTTAAAATTTGAAAGACATTCCTTCAGCCTTGCCTACTAGAAGTTGATGTCATTGACATCCAGTGGTGACTTTTTGTACTGACGGATCAAAAACCTTCTGACATAACGGTTTGTTTACTAGCTTTCTGGTAGTTAGCTTCTATCCAAAGTCCCGACGCGTCTCTGCTTTGTCATTTTCTGCGACTGGGTAGAATTTGAGCAATTTTCAAACCCCGATGGGATGGCCACAATGAAGAGAGGTGTCTGTTTGATTATGTGTTCCTTGGCACACACACTGTGCCAGCATTAAACAATTCTAGAAAATATGCACTATAGACTTGACATTTATTCTATCTCAGCGTGCGGCTGTCTGTGGTTTTGATGGTTTTCAAACAATGGTATGTGAGCCAGATTGCATGAATAGCCTTGTGTTGTTGAACAGCAGTAATGAGGATGTCAGCTGAGAGTTTTAAATGAGCTTTCCTTACTCATTTAAAGGATTTATGTACGTATCTAGTTGTTTGTCAACTTCCTATTACATGGGAAGAGTGACCCATATTTTTGTATCAATGGGATATACTTGCATGTTCAAAAAGGAGTGGAAGGGGAGTGCAGGCTGCCAGCTATTGCTCTCCTTAAAGTTAGTGTTGCAAACAAAGTAAGAAAATTACATAGATTCACTTATGGATAAGGGAATAGCTGTAACTAAAATTACTTGGTTCTCATCCACAATTATTTAAATTTCATGTACTCTGTGCTCCACGGCTGCTGCTGCAGTAACTATAAAACAATAAACCTCCCCGTGTAGCATCTAATCGTATATACCACAAGCCACGCTGATGCATATTTACAAGTGCAGTACGTGCTGAGTCCAAAATACAAGTAGCACTTTGCCTTTGGAAAGGTTGTTTGGTTTGAAGTTTTTATTTATTCAGCCAAATGAGATGTTGCTGAGTGCAAAATACTCCATATAGTCACAAAACAAAGATATGTTTGTTAAAGGTTTCATACCGTCTTGCACCTGCAGCTGATAAAACTGATCCAGAGCCGAGCGACCAAAATAATCCAGGATCAGAAAGGGTGGAAACAACAAGGAGAGGGGTAGAGGAAATTATTTTTTGTCTTTAACCACTTGATTCTCTGAACACACTGAACAGGTTTCAGTCAAACACTTTTGGGTTAGCTGCAGGGGAGGAAAAAAAAATCCCAAAATGTATTATTTAATTTTTGTTTGTAGTTTCAATTAAGGTTATTTGTTTATCCTCTATACAGTTTCCACAGTCATCTATCATGTCCTTCTCTCACGGAGACCGGAAAGGATGCGAGGAAGGGGTCTACAATCCCCATTAGGAGGGTTTGGGAGGCTCAGATTTCAGGATGCCATTTGAGAGTTTCCGTATTCCAGAGGGAATGAGCTCTGCTTCATGATTTTAAACTCTCTTAGATGGATGGTGACTAATCTCTGAAACTTTTATTTCTTACTCTAATACCTGGGATTTCATCATGATCAGGTAAAAGATATGTGGGGAGAGTTACGGTAAAAACCCATGAGAGGCAGAAAATAAGAGAGCACCAAAAAGTGCCACTGGCACATAAAATATTCTCTTTCTTTTGTCTATCTTCAAGGGAAGAAGCTTTCTAGTAAAGAAAACTTGAATTTCAAAATTCCTTTGAAGATCTTCCAGAACAGGTAATATCTAAAAAAGTTAATTATTTTCTTCTCATGCTAAGGAAAATAAATAAATCCTCATTTCCAACATGATCTACTTATTGTCACCAACTTCTGATGCAAAACCAAAGCACAGAGAGATTATATTTCTAGCCCTATGTCATTGCAAGGATTTCATTCTTAGCAGTTGCTCTCTCAAAAAAAGATTGTAAAGACCTTCACTGTGGCCAAGAGAATACATCAGACAACCTTCTGATGGTTTTGTCCTTGTTTGTCTCTCTTTCTTGGTATAAAAAATGGGGTCAGTCTGGCATGTGGATCTTTAAAATGCCTTCAGTATATTTCCCCACCTGCAGGCATTATGGGGTCAGGAGACTGAGGTTATATTTATCACTATTTCTGGAAACTTACATTATCCACTTTAAATATTTTAGGAATGATTTCACTGGAGTCTGAATATCATAGTGAAGTGAATTTCTCCTTAATTATTAATTAAAAAGAAAGCTGAAGGAAACAATGCTCCATAAAAATCTCAAGCTATGTAAAAGGGACCCTACTAATTTACATTTGTGCTCCTGTGGCTGGTACAACCCCACATGTAGAAAACCGTAAAATAGCACCCATAGACGCAATCTCTCCAGCAAGCAGCCTGGTTACAAAAAAGACTGATTCTTTAGCCACACCACAAACTTGGCTTTAATCTTGCTTAAAGCAGAGATTTGGGTTCATTTTTTATATCTAACATTGTATTTCTTATAATGAGGGTCCTTTGGTTTTGTTTTCTCCCTCCACTCTGGTGCAAATCAAGTCAGAGTCAGTCCCTGTAAATAAAGTTTACTGTCGTGTTCTGGGTTCAGTAAGTGGAAATTAACGGGTTGGATAAAAATAAAGCAAGTATTAAAAATGTATTTGAGAAAAAATGTGTTAATTGACTTGAAATGCTTTCTGTTCTGTGATAGGAAGCACCAAACACCATTTGGAAGAGTTGTGTGGAAACGCATTTCCCATCCAATGATTTCCCCCCCCTCCAGTCTGTCTCAGGACTGTTTCAAGAGCTGTCAAATTTGCTATGAAAAATGAGGGTGAGAGACCTGAATCTACCCACAGCAGCTAATAGTCCGACTGTCACCTGCCATGTCAGAGAGCTATTTTACATTTCTTTTCTGCCTTTTTCAGATCAAAGCCTTGAACCTTCCGATGTGCGGTATCAACTCCTAAATACTTGCTGCAGAAGAAAGAGTTTTCTAACTCTCCCAGCTGAAACATTCCCAGTTTGTATACACAGTTAAATACTAATTAGAGATCGAAATTAAACCCAGATCTCCATGTGAGATAAAGTTTGAAAATTATTGATTCCGAGGCAGTCTTTGGCATTTTTTAGCTCAATTCCATTCTGGACCCAAAATTTCAAACTAGACAATATATTCCCCGAAGGTGCCTGGTGATTTACAGCCCATAGTTCTGACCTTTTTATGTGTGTGGCTGTGTGTGTCTATGTGTAAACCTCCCCAAAATGTGTTCTTATGACTTTGTTATGCATGTTTTGCCCATTTTGACTCAGTTAAAATTACCCTTCTTCTGTTGATTCGAATGCCCCAAGGTGAAGTACCCTCCTGGAGATTCAGCTCCAATTATGTTCAGTTGATGAGAGCCATTCGCTTCAACTCTCTGAGTCTCAGCACAAAAAGGAAAACATAACATAGGGTGCAAGAGACAGGAACTAGGATGATAGCCCTTCAAAAATGTGCATTTTCACAAGCAAACTAAGTCACTTTCACATGATACTTTAATTTTTGCATAAGCTTATCCATAGGCAGAGGTTAGAGAACATATTGTGTACCGAGAGGTTTTTATGAGGTCACATTCCCATCCGGAGCCATAAAAAAGTGCTTCTAATCTAACACAGGGGCTACGACATGGAACAAACGGTGCTTTAGTGTATTTTTTTTATCGGGAATCAACCTGGTCTTTTTATTCTGTTTTTGTTTTCCTAGACCTAAAAGCACCAGCAATGGAAAAGGCAGCATCTCCCAGCACGTGGGGGTGGCTAATCTTAACCTCCTTCTGTGCAAAAAATGGCTTAAATTGACTTAATTATTTAATATCCCCTCGCTGACACAGGCTAGTATAAAGATCAGCACGTTAATGCTCCTTTCTAGCACTTTCGTTCCAAAAGCCTTTAAGAAACTCATGAATACTTAATGCCCCTCGGTCAGTGCCGAGGAGATGGTACCATTAAGGGCGAAACCAAATGCCAGCAGTTGTGTGTGCATCCCAGGGCTGCCCAAAACCTCGCAGCGAAACCTCCCCAAATGGCTCTGCCCTCACAGCTCAGCCTTTATGACCAAGCACTAAAGGGCCAGGTTTTCCTCGCCCTCTCTTTTCCTCTTTTCCCCCCTCGTTTTTCCCCATCAGGGAAGGAAGTGGAGCACTCGATAGAAGAATCAACCCGTGGCTATGTGTATTATTTTTAAGGCTGACGTCTGTTCAAAACCAAGGAAGTGGAGCACTCGATAGAAGAATCAACCTGTGGCCATGTGTACTGTTTTTAAGGCTGACGTCTGTTCAAAACCGTGTAAATGGGCCCATGTTAACGCATAAAAAAGTATAAAAAGTATTCAGACTTAAACACAGGGAAATTATGTTCACTCACCAGGGAACAGTAAATCTAGCTGATTTTTTTTTCTCCTATGTACATTAGGAAAAAACCCATCTTTTTGCTTGGCACTCTATGAATTTGCTAAAAGAGGAGCGCCTGATTTTTGATACATCTGTGGTTAATGCGCACCGTAATATATGTGCTTTAAATGTTGCTTTTCTTGTCTGTCACTTAAAATGAAATAAGCAGAATAATCCACCATATCCATATGCTTAAGTGTATCAATGTTTGCTGTAAGGTAGTAAGAGATCACAGTAAGTTCTGTAACAAAATGCCTATCACTATGTTTTTTGATGGAAAATTATTTTTTTCATGAAGCTGTTTTTGCCATTGAAATTATCCATGGTGAAAAAATATCATTTTGCTAACTCAACTTACCTTAGTTCAAATAAGCACCTAATAATCTGACTGAAGACTGAAGGTGGCAAATTTAATAAGATTTTGCATTGCATTCTGGAAATGCTGGTTTTGTTGGTTCCTGTCTTCCCACGTACCTAGGAGTACAGTCTGTGGGGAAGTGTGCTCAAGGAAACACAATGTCTAACCTATTGTTACTTTCCTCACTTCTCTAAAAATGTAAAATAATGAAAATTATTATTTGATAAGACAGCCTGGACCATAAATGTGATATAATCATAAGGTATTCATACTACATTAGGTTGCATAGAATACTTGAAAAAATTAAGATAGCAGGATTTTCAAATATCTGACCAACTCCATTATTTGTTTAAAATTTAATCCTAAACCTATTTGAAGATGAATCAACATTATTGTGAGTTTCCTTATTTTTTTTTCATTAAAATATTAAGGGGTTTTTAATCTGTAAATCCAGATGTTAATTAAAAAACTGTTGTCAAAATGATAAATTGTTTTTTTTTTAATCTTTCCTTTCAATTCTAACTAATCCTCATAGAGGACAAGACCCAGGTGACTAAATTTTTCTCAAATAAATAGCAAAGGCTGTAGTTTGCAAAAAGGCTGCTATGAAAATGGAAAAAGAGAAGCCTCTGTCTAATGGCGTTCCCACAAAACCACTTTTTTTTTTGTCTCTGTTTTTGATTTTAATGGACTAATAATAATATTGATAGACAACTAATATTATTCAATAGACAATATTATAAACAATAATCTCCAAAGTTTAGTACTTGTGAAAGACGTCCCATGAGTTTGATTGTCCATCACCAACCCATAGGAACAGATAGGGAGGGAAGACAACACCATAGAATCAATCATAGAATGATAGAATCATAGGATCATAACATGGTTGGATTGGAAGGGACCTTAACGATCATCTAGTTCCAACCCCATCCACGGGCAGGGACACCTCCATCTAGTTCCAACCCCAGCCACGGGCAGGGACACCTCCCCCCAGCCCAGGCTGCTCCAGGCCCCGTCCAGCCTGGCCTTGGGCACTGCCAGGGACGGGGCAGCCACAGCGTCTCTGGGCAGCCTGGGCCAGGGCCTCACCACCCTCAGAGTGAAGAATTTACCAGGCACATGTGTAATCTGTGTCACTCAAAATCTGATGATGTGCTACTGCTGACCTGAGTGACTGGTTACACGTCCTGTTTGTGGGAAACAATTTTCTGCCACACACACTGCAGTTATTCCAATTCTTCTGCCATTTCAGAGAGCTGAGGCCACCCCGGTGGAGACCAGTGCTCTGTGGGATAGGCTGGCAGCACGGTTGGGTCCCCAAGCCATGGTGCTGGAGAGTGGACACTGGCACTATTTAGGAAACAACAACCAAGTTGCTTGTGTGTTGCATGACTCAAGTCTTCATCTACAATATTCACAATGCCATCAAGTTTTGTGGTGAGATTAAACAAATTGAAGCCTGTGAGAAGTTTAGATACAGAAGAGTATGTGAAGTTAAAATTGCCTATCTACCTCCTCCTTTTCAACAAATGAATGTAAAACACAATAAAACAGATGTACAAAAGGACACAATTCAAAAATGTCTCTTGTGGACTGAAGACCAACTACAAAAGAATGTGATCTAGAAGATTTTTCTTTATTTCTGACAGCCTTGTACAGCCAACAGTGCTTTTGTAATCCATGCAAACAGGACTACCGGCGCTGCCTCCTAGGTCCTGGGGGATGCTTTTGATCTAACAAGGCATGGCTGTTATTAGAAAGGCTGTGGTGTAACTACACCATTGCAGTCTGTCAATTTAGTTTTGCATGAACCACTTGGCTCGTGACAGTCTAAATTTAATACTCTGCTACAGATAAACTAGAAACAGAATAAATATTGTAAGAACAAAGCTGTCACCGAAACATACTCCAAGTGTTTCGACCCCATTCAAAGACCCTTCACTGTAATTGTCTCTGACAGAAGGCTCCTGTACAGTAAGTACTTTAGTTGCCAATGACCTTAAACACGATTATCATTAGCCTTCTTGTAATACTGGCTCTCCCTTGAACTCAAATTACTGTGCTTCTCAGATGGTTTTATAAAGAGTGTTCAGTGTTGTAGTTAGCATAATTCAAGCTGTTTTAATCAATGTTGTGTCCTTTGTAAATAAAGCTGCGTTCTGAAACACACACTGTAATAATTACATCGATAATTTGTTATATTTATTGAAATTATTTTGAGTATAGTAATTTGAATTACTGTTGCAAACAAGCAATAAGGAAATAAGCAGGTAATAATTTATGCTGATACATATATTAGTGCCAAGCCTAAAGTTGGGTTTTGTTTAAGTCAAATATTTAAATAATTAAACCATGTTTCAGAGGCAGTAAAACTACATCGACTTGAGAACAAAACTCACCTACGATCTCTAAACCTTTCCAATCTCAAAATAATATAAAAATGTGTGCCTTTTTCTTGCCTCCGATAAAAGTACCCCAAATTGATGGCTTGCCAAAGGCTGACCAGCACAGAGCAACGGAGCAGAGATCACATCAGCCGTAGGATGGCTCCATGGAAATTCATTTCCAGCAGTGTCTGGGGCAGGTTAATTACTATGGGGAACCTCTCATGGTCTAAATCAGTGAGTAAAAGTCCTCTAGAAATAAACCTCTTCAAACACTTTTCAGAGTTTAGTAGTTGCAAGACACAGAGATATTAAAAATAATGAGAGAAGCAATGATTGATGCAAACAGTTTTCCAGCAGCCATCTCACATAATCCCTTTTGTAATCCAGTTCCCTCTTAAATAGGATATATTTCTGCATCCAGCTCTGGAGCCCTCAGCACAAGAAGGACATGGAGCTGTTGGAGCGGGTCCAGAGGAGGGCTACAAGAATGATCCGAGGGCTGGAGCAGCTCTGCTGTGAGGACAGGCTGAGAGAGTTGGGCTTGTTCAGCCTGGAGCAGAGAAGGCTGCGGGGAGACCTGATTGCAGCCTGTCAGTGCTTAAAGGGGGCCTATAGGAAAGAGGGGGAGAATCTGTTCAGTAGGGACAGCGGTGACAGGACAAGGGGTGATGGTTTCAAGCTGAAACAGGGCAGGTTTAGATTAGATGTAAGGAAAAAATTCTTTACAATGAGGGTGGTGAAGCACTGGAAGGGGTTGCCCAGAGAGGTGGTGGAGGCCCCATCCCTGGAAACATTCAAGCCCAGGTTGGACGGGGCTCTGAGCAACCTGGTCTGGGTAATGGTGTCCCTGCTCACTGCAGGGGGTGGGACTAGATGGGCTCTGGGGGTCCCTTCCAGCCCAAACCATTCTGTGATTCTATGATTTCTTGTCATTGCACTGATTTTGGATAGGCTTGAGTTAATTTTCTTTAACGGAGCTACGTATGGAGTGGGTTTTGGTTTTTTGCA